>OX235271.1:187054321-187088223 GCA_944472155.2 Trichobilharzia szidati | reverse complement strand
GAACGTTTTAAATAAGTTCATGGTGTCATTTGATGTAACCTCCTTGTTCACAATGATTCCAAACAGCGAAACTATTGAGATCATTTGTCAGCAGTCTGATCTTCTCCCACTCCTAGAGTGGGAATTCAAACGCCTAGTGCTAATGTGTACCATGGATGTGCAATTCCAATTTGACAATACTCTTTACTGCCAAATAGATGGTGTAGATATGAGCAGTCCACTTAGCCCTGTTTTAGCAGAAATATTCATGTCCAACCTTGAAAGAACAAAGTTGAAGCATGCAATCGATGAAACAACTTCCTGCTGTCGTTACGTTGATGACACATTTATAGTGTGCAAAAATGAAAGTCATGCTTCACACTTACTAAGATTATTCAATGATGCACACGCCAATATGAAGTTCACTATGGAACATGAAAGTGACGGGAAGTTCCACTTCCTCGTCATTGCCATAAAACGCCTAGAAGATAGTAGTCTTCAAAAGCCAATTTATCGAAAGTCCACATGGAAAGGACAATACTTGCATTTTAATAGCTTTTGTCCAAATAGCTATAAACGAGCACTGGTCAAGACTCTGTACTATAGAGCGAGAAGAATATGCTCTACAGAGAAATTAGAGGAAGAATTTGAGTTTCTTGAAAAGATGTTGAAGAGCAATGGGTACCCTCAAAGGTTCATTAACAAGTATGGAAGATCTGAAGTCGCAAATGAAAAACAAATCACAGTGGGAATAAAGCCAATCTACTTTGAGCTTGATTATAAAGGCGAAAACATTTCAGCGATGATCAACAGAAGGCTGAGTACATCACTAGCCATAGCTTATCCTGCAGCTAAGCTCGTTCCCGTCTTTCGAACAACTTGCTCTCTGGTGCAATCAAAAATCGATAGATATGCTTCTCATGTTAACTCCAACTGTATATACAAATTTACATGTATCTACGGGAGCAGTTACATTGGAAGAACAGAAAGAAGAGCATATCTACGACTTTCTGAACATGCACCATAAAGCTTACGTCTAAAGGGAACAAATGTCTTAAGCAGTGCCATCGCCAGGCATCTTCTTGACGCGGGTCATGAGGTGGACGCCGAAAAGTCGTTCAAAATTATCAATAAGCAAAAGAGTCCAATTCTCCTTAAGTTTGCTGAAGCCTTTTCCATCAAGCGCCTGAAACCTGATTTGTGCGTTCAGAAAAAAGCGGTTCACAGTCTCTCTTTGCCTTGGTAACTGGATATTTTTCATTCTAATTCGATACCGAAAAATTTTCATTTTGTATGATTATTATTGCTCGGAATTGTGTTCAATAATGCATATATATATGTATATATTATTAGTGTATGTGTATATTGATCGATTGATTTCTGTTTAAATGAGCTTTGTGCAAGTATGTTTAATTGTTTTTGTAGATATATTTAATAGTGTCTTTGGCCTGTAAGCAGCTGAAGAGAAGACGATGAAATAAAATATGGTACCGTTTTATTCTTCTTAAACTGTAGTTGTTGCTTTGTTCAAATTCATTAAGCGGAACAAATGTATGAGACTTGGCAAGCATTGTCAGACGTGGCTAGGTAAAAGAATCATAAAGTCTATCACAAGTTCCATACTGGAACATCTAGTGGATACGCGTCACAAAATTGATAAAAATCCAGCTTTTACAATCCTATACAAGGTGCCACCTTAACTCCCTGGGTTGGAACGTCTTCGGTTGCAATGTGTAGCTGAGGCAGTTGCCGTAAAAATGTTTCTGCACAATCTTTGTTTCCAGAAAATGTTTGTTCAATCTCTCTTCTTCCCTCGGCCTTCACCCCCAGCGCAAAATAGTTATTTCTCCCGGCGACATCGGATAATTGTTCATATTGATATAAGTATAAAACTTGGGCATTGTGGTAGAGTATAACTCCATTATGGATAAGATTTTATTTGGATAAATCACAGTGTTATACAGTAATATTAACTGATGACCATGTTTTGAGCACAATTTATTGCTGCCCATAATCATATCAAGGCAATACTCACACAACTTTCTTGCTTCATTTATATACATGAGTAAAAATTGATGATCAAAGATTTTCATAAAATCAATATAGGATAAAGTACATTCAGGAATAATAATACTAGTGTTATGAATAATATACAATAAGATGGGAAATAAGATGTTTTTATAGTTAAATTAATTAACTTGTTAGGATGTTAGAATGTGAATTGAGTACATTTTAACACTATTTATTATCCTCTGATTTGACTGGTAATAATATCTTCCGTATCTCTGGTATTTGCGTTGAGTCATTTTTGTTGTATGTGTTGGGTGTAGACTTGATGAACTAGGATTCAGTAATCAATATTTATTTATATTACTTTTTAGAATTTTGACTCTATCCCACCCGCCATACTGTGTGGTTGTGTGTTACTGCATGGAGTGGAATCGCTGAGCTTTTTTCTAAATCACTTATCTTCGCAGGGCCAGTCATTCTGCCAAATTCTTATGCTCTGATAATCTCACTACTCCTGATTTACTAGTCTGACCTGTGTAGTTGACAAAACTCACAGTCATTACAAGGTATTTTTTTCCTTTACGTTCCCAGTGGAACATAGGGCTTCAAGCTAAGGGCTTGAAGTTTCTGTAGTAGTGGTGTTTATTTTTACGGGATGGAGTTGCTAGCCTCATGCCCAAACCTCTCCCCTTTACCATTCTTATTACAAGCTTAACGAGGTAAAAGAGTGCGTCGGTGGCGGGGGATCAAACCCCAGACCACATGACTGGCCGGAGAGCACTCTACTGCTGTGCCGCCGCCGCACAGGTATTTTATGAATTATATTATTTTGTTTAATTGGGTCCACCGAGTCCTTCAGCCTACACAGCTTGTCTGTGAGTGAGTTTAAAGGTTTGAATGCTACCCTAATTCCTGCTTTATTGAGAATTATACTTAAGGCCTCAGATATCCCCTCCTTATATGGTATAACTATCACCACCACCACTAGTTCATTGAAGGCACAGAAGTCGGCGAAGAGTTCTCCGTTTTCATTCATTTCTCCGAGAGCTTCTCTACCCATGATGAGTTCCCTTCTTGTGTTGTCTGATCCCAGTTTGGCGTTCATGTCTCCCATTAATATTTTAATGTCACCAGCTAGAGTACTGTCCATTGTTGCCTGTAGTTGTCTGTAGAATTCTTCCTTATTTTCGAGGTCTGCGTTGTTTGTCGGCGCATAGCATTGTATAACTGACACTTTCCTTCCTTTGGAGTTGAATATGGCGGTTATTATCCTGGGCGAGATCGCCTCCCATTGCATCAGGGTCGTCGTTGCCGTTGGTGACATCATGATAGCCACGCCCTCGGTGTGCGAGTGGTTATCTTCTGGGTGACCGGAGTAGATCACTGACTCACTCGTTGACAATTTGGTGAGTCCATTCTCGTTCCATCTGCCTTCACATATCCCCAGTACTTGAATTCCGTATCTTTTCATCTCGTTTGCGATCTGGGCAGGTTTGCCGATCTCGTACATGGTGCAGACATTCCATGTCCCCCCACAGACTTTTTCTTTTGGCCCAAGGAGATTCATCGTGCTGAAGTTTCTGTAGCAGGTTTGTTTACAGGGTGGGGTTGCTAGCCTCATGCCTAAGAAATGGGATTGTTACATCAATTTATAATTTAGAGAGAAGCGACCTTGTGGGTTGCTCCCCTTAAAACCAGGAAAACAGGGACTAAAACAAACAGAACAACACCAGCACGGGAAAATAATTCACAACAAGAAGGGTAACAAGCGACAACAACAATAATAATATCACAGTCAATTACAGTTAACCAAAATGATACCAAAATCATAGACTCACTGACTTGAGCCAACTTGAACATGTAAATCCATCAATATATACAATTATAGGTATTAGTTAGTGTTAAGCAGAGGAGATGAAAACGTGTGGGCAGACATGGAGCCAGGTGAAGACTCTAGCAGAGAACCGAACCCAATGGAGACGCATGACTGAAGCCCAATGTTCCTCTAGGAATTGAAGGATACAATAATAATATGTTATCATTATTATTACTATTAAAAATAATGGTGAAACAGGAACACAGAATATCATCTCAGTCCAGTGAATTACACTCAGCTATCAAATCTACGTGTGAAGAAGAATCCCGATGTAAAATTACCTTTCTATACGTCCTTCTTGAGCAACAGATTTTTGGTAGGTTTGTCCCAAGAGTTTCTTGTTGATAATTTATTCTGGTTGGACATCTGATCTTCATTATGGAGTTAGCGAAGGTAGCTGTTGACGAAAATCCACAGCCATCATTTCGAAATAAACTTCGTGACAGATGTGTCAAGTTTCTGACTTAATATTGGCTTTGAAAATTCGAATCTTGTTCTTTATGCTGAGTGAAGACGACTTCCAAACAGATTTCAGACTGATGAAGGTGTATGCCTTGTCATTCCGATTCTGGCTGTTGATGTGTGATTACATTATTTCTGTTTGTATGCCAGAGGATTTTGAGTTTTTAAATATTTTTCACGTTTCACATTGTCCTTTTTTACCACATAAGATTCCTACTTGAAAAATAACTCTTATTCAACAAAACTGCTTAATATTGCTTTGGTAGCTAGAATTAGCCTTTGTACCCAATACATCTTCTATGTGTTCACTCTAGTGTATTCAATTAATTACATCAATTCTAGTTGAGTATTGAAGTAAAGTTTTACATGGAAAATAGTTCTATGTTAATTTTACTTCTGTTTTCCCCCCGAAATCTTCCTTTAGATTGTCACGAAAGTCAAGAAGGAGAGAAGAAAAGATTTTCTTCTAGTCATTAATTTGGAAGACATGCAAAAACACAGACTGTAAAAAAAATTGTTTGTTATCTCATGAAAATTCAGGTCACTGACCTTTCTAAGCATCGTTATTTAGGGAAAAAAAGTGGAATAGAAATTAAGAAATCAGTAATGACTTTATTATTTATTTATTTATTTAGTTAGTTATTACTGTGGGTCTAAAAGAAGAACACGAAACTAAATCAAATTAGGGAGAAGTGCAGTTTAAGTAGGCATTTGTTTGATGCTTATTTAGTTGGTTGACTTAATCAAGTTGACAACGTTTGAGTAGATGTCCACAACGTTGTTGCATTCGAGAATCTTAAGCCTGATAACATTATTGTGATGGATGCGAAAGCGGGTTAATTTAGCATTAAAATTTATCTCAATAAGTAGGCATACATCACCTTTGCTTTTCTTTATTTTTGATTATTCACTTATCTACCTTTTTTCAAACTGTTTTTTCAATTTCCCTCGACCTATTAGTGATCCTTTAGAAAAAAGTAATAATAATAACAAGTTGAACTGATAATTGGCTACATCAGGTAAGTAGCTCTTTTAGCAATTCATCACCGAATGATAATTAGTGGAGTTCACAATCTCTCTCTCTCGGTTCATGTCACATTAAAGGATGCTGATAAGTTCGATATCGAACCAGCGAAATGGACGTCTAAAATTCGGATCACCATCAATCCTTATTGGTTGACATGAATATAACGGAGTAATTACTTCAGAAATGCCTCCTAGACAATCTAATTACAATTTTGATACTAACTTTGAGGTTTCAACTAACGTTGAAATTATTTTCCGCTTTTCTCCTGGGCTAAACATCATCGCGCTGACGTTTGCATTTCATCTGTTGGCGTGATCCTTATTATTTGTCTTTCTTCCTGTTTATCTCTAATTTTAATGCTTCTTTTTGTGGTTATGTAATGACCTCGATAATGTGTGGTTTCACGATTGCGATTTTATTTGAATGAATCAAGGTTATTCTGAGGTTGGACTGTCTGCCAGAACTGTCTAGAGTGTGACCACCTTGAACAAAGTTTTGATTCCGTCTTGTTGAGAATATTCTTCTTGATTCTCAGGTACTTCTTACGGTTGATTTCGGTGAACTCAAGCCACGTAGCTCCACCATAGTCGTCTTTCAAGATCATCTACAAGGTGAGGCCAAATGGTACGAAGGACGTCAGGTTTCGGCATCTGTGTATGGCGGAGGTGTTGGCAGTTCGTCAATTCAACCCCGAACTTTGTAAACAGAAAACGTTTGTTCAGTCTACCATTCTACCTTGGTCTTAACATATTCACTGGTCGTTCCCTGTAAAAAATATTTAATTTTTTTTAAATTTTCAATTAATTCAATTTGCTTTTACTTTAATAATTAATTCACTATTATCACTCTCATATGTTCCTTTTGTATATTTTCACACCCTCTTCACACTTGTTAAATTGACACTCAACTACCTTTATTCTTACTCAATAGCAATTTTAACCTTATCAAATTTCTAACTTTGTGCCGTTGATTACCACGTAATTTACAACTTTTATTTTTTACTTCTAAAGCCACTTTTGAGTAATTGTATCAATTATGTCACCTCCTATTACTCAATAATAGACCACCATACATTTTTGGTAAATATAAATACAACTGTACAGCCTCTGAAGATGATTTCGTCGATAAAGAAAATTTTCTTCGCTGAATTTGTCTTTTAAATAATTCTGTTGTATTGGTTACAGGATTTCATCATGAGCTGACATCAGTTACAGAACCACTAGAAAACCAACTGGGAGTACTGAACAGCTGTTTCGTCAGCCCAGTTTGGGACTCTTTAGCAGTACATATCCAACGCCAAGGTTCGAACCCAGGAACTTCCGGTTACAAGGCGACTATCTAATAAGCAACTGGGACACGATCCGATGGCCAGCCCATGAATTCTAACTTCTGCCAATTCACGACATAGCGCAACCGCTAGCCAATGTCTTTGGCGAGTATTTGTCCTCACACCCGACCTGCTGCACCCTACTGGTCACGACTTCCCACTAGATCTCCAGGTCACCTCAGGTTCTCTGACCAATGTCAGCTGATGATGAAATCCTGTAACCTATCAATCAAATCCCTACAAACCAATACCTGAATCCTGTTGTATGTATACCTTGTCTTTATGGGTTTTTACTGTGGATTTTGGGTAGTGTACGGACAACGAGAAACTCTGTATAAAACTATGCACTACTGATTACTTCAGATGAGCAGTTGTAAACGAACATTCATATCAACCAGTAGTGCTTGCTAGCCAGGTAATTCGAGGTGATCTATACATAGGTAAACCCTTTCGCTCTTTTGGGGTGGTGTATCCAGTTCTGACTCAACTCAGAGAGTCGGATCACTTGAAACAACCTAATTTCTGGCTAACAAGCACTACTGGTTAATATGATTGGTGGTATGCAACTACTCATCTCAATCAATGAGTAGTATATAGTTTTTCGCAAATATACGACTTTCTTGATTACCATTTATGGCATCTAGCATCGCGGTGATCTGAGAATTTCACCTCTCGATCAGTGTATATTGCAAATCGATAACTAATCTGCAAGTTGTGAATTCTATTTTAAACAACTCTGTAGTTGATAACCGCTTGAATTATTCATACATTAGGCGTATATTTCAATTTTTTCAGCAGTCGGTGTTATCCTTTATCCATAAACATAAATAGGTTCATTCCTCCATAGAATCTTTACCTAATCCAATAAAAGCAATATTTTACTTATAACTTAAGTTACATTAGTGTTATTCTTTGCTTGAGCGAAACGCTGTTCAGTTCACTATCATCATCTTCAACTGGCTCCACGACCATTCACACGCTTTCATCCCCTATTCACATAATCTTTTCTAATATCACGCTAAGAAATCCAGGTCACTGCTTCTCATCTGGGTTCCATTTGAGGGGCTGACAGCTGAATATACATCTGTCAGAAATAATCTCTGCCAGAAAAGCGTTTCAGATTCATTGGAATTCGTCGATTCAGTAAGTGATGTTAATGTATCCAGGAAGAAAATGATATCTCTGGATGTTACGCTTCTCTTCACTAATGTCCTTCTTACTGAAACTGTTTGCTTTATATAAAAACACATCTGGACGTGGGTATTCCGACACACTACTTAAAGGAACTACTATTGAGATGCAATTTCAATGTCTAGTTCAAATTCAGCAACACGCTTTTTAGACAAAGAGACGGAGTGACAATGGGGTCGCCACTGGGTCCCTTACTTGCGGACTGCTTCTTGACAAGTCTAGAGAATAGTTTGTTACAACCCACTATCGATAGTTTCCATATATACCAAAGATACATGGATGATACTCTTATCATATGTGACGAGAATGCCAACATTGAGATGATAACTAAGGAGTTCAGCAACTGCCATCATGCTATCCAGTTCACGTTGGAATCAGAGATGAACTCGGAATCTCATTTCTTGGATGTTTTGCTAAAAAGGAGATCTGATGGTTCTCTTCAAAGATTGATCTACAGGAAACCAACATGAAATGGTCAATACACGAATTCTCATAGTTGGGTCCCTTTGAGAAGATAGAGAAATCTGGTCCACTCGTTATCATCAAGAATAAGAAGGATATGTACCAGTGATACAATCGATGGTGAACTGGAGAGACTCAGACGAGTCCTTATGGAGAATGGATATCCTTCAAGATTCATCGAGAAGAACATGAAAGTAAAGCAAAAACCCGTAAGAACCCAGACGATGCTCAAGAAACTGCTATTCATGAACGTTGAATTCAAAGGTGATACAGCGACTGAGATTCTGAAGAACCGCTTATCCAGATCACTGGGAAAAGCCTTCTTTGCAGCTGAGTTATGGATCAGTTCCTGTAGCTGACAAATGATCAGTGGATGTGTGAAGGACAAACTGCCGCTTTAGACGGTCCACTTCAATGTGTGTCGATAAATTCACCTGCTCCAATGGATCTAGTTATATTGGCAACACAAAGCGCACGCTTCCCAAAAGCATCTCTAAAAATTATCCGGCTGAGTTAACAAAAGGAAAGTGCAAGATAGTTACTAGCTCAACTCTCGAGCACTTGGTGAACTAAAGTCCCTTAGCTTCACTAGAGTTATCTTTGAAGATTATCTAAAAGGTGAGGCCAAATGGTACGAAGGGTGTCAGGTTTTGACATCTGTGTCTGGTGGGGCGTTAGCAATTCATCAGTTCAACCCCTAACTCTGCATACAGAGAAAGTTTGTCCAGTCTCTTATTCTACCTTGGTCTTAACCTCTTTATTAGTCGTCCTATAAGTTTTTTATTTTTAATGTTTAGTTTGCTTTCACTTTAACGATCAATTCACCGTTATCACTTTCACACGTTTCCTTTGCACGTTTTCTCATCTTCTTCATACTATTAAATTGACACTTGACTTATCTTCTCACTAAATCGAAGAAGACATTGCGAAGTGGTCACGCTATTTCGTGAATTGGCAGAAGTTGGAATTCATGGGCTGGCTATTGGATCGCATCACAGTGGCTTAATGGTCTACGAGCTCTCCTTGTAATCAGAAGGTCCTGGGTTCGAACCTTGCCGGTGAGTGCGTACTGATAAAGCAGAGTCCCGAGCGTTGGGACAAAACAGCTGTTCAGTACTCCATGGTTTTCCAATGATTCTGTAACTAATGTTAGCTCATGGTGAAATCCTCCAACCAATCAAACAATTTTAGCCTTGTCAAATTTCTAACCCTTTCTTCCTTTGTACCAATGCATAATACGTAGTTCTCAATTTTACTTTTGAAGGGACTTCTAAATAAATATATCATTTATATCGCCCCTGTTACTCAATAATGGACTACTATACATTTTTGGTAAATATAAATACGACTGTAAAACTTGTGAAGATGATTCCGTCGATAAAGAAAATTTTCTTCGCTGAATTATCTTTTATTTTCTTCGTATACCAGCTTTCACCAAGATTTAATCTTCATTCTAAAAATAAGCTGTTTTACTAATCTGTTCCGTTAGAGTGGGTAGTCCATTTTAGCTTTCACAAAAGCTAAACATACTATAATTGCAAAAAAGTCATTTCTTTCGTCCCTTTGTATTCATAGTGAGATGAAGGGCTGCAGGCTTGAAGTTTTAGTAACTGTACTGTTTTTTTAACGGAATGGGTTGGTTAACGTCACATCCAACTCTCTCTCCTTCTCAGACTTACTATCCACCAGTAAATAGGGCGAGGTGTTAGAAGTGCGCCAGCTGGAGATCGAACTACGGATCACATGGGTACTTGGAGAGCGTTCTACGAGTTACTCATCAACGTACAAGGAAGTACTTGATTATTATAAACGCTGACAAACAATCAAACCCTCGTCTAGAGTATAGAGCACATATCTGGCAAATTATTATAGGATTGGACGATACAGTGCAACGCCCCAAATTTCTATCAACTGAATTCAACAGCAATGTGATAATTCAACATGCGAGGTGATCCGAAACAGAAAACTCAGCGAAGCCGACGAAGTGAAGGCAGGAGTAAGGCAACTCTGCCTACTACCAGAGATGATATTCCTTACTGTAGTGGACTGGATTATGCAAAAGACTGTGCGTTGGAGCGAGAAGACAGGAATACACTGGACCATGGATAAGAAGAATCTAGAAGATCTGGATTTCGCGTGTGGATGATTTACGCCTGATGTCACATAAATTGAAAAACTTGCAAGCGGAAACCTACAACCTGGCAGCAGAAGCAGGTAGCAAAGACAAGACTCCAAATGACTACTGAGAAAACAGAACTGATGAAGATAACCAACCAATAATAACAAACACGAATCACTATCAACAGGAGAAATTTGAAAGTGGTCATTTCTTCCAGTTATCCAGACAGCGTCGTTTCAACTACATCCAAACAACATGGTTGACAATATCAAGAACAGAAACAGATAGGACAGAAATCTGGAATCAGATTGGAAATCTGCTACACTCATCATAAACAAGAATAAAAGTTCTGACTTTCAACACCAATGTTAAGTCAGTCAGTTCTTCTACATTGCGTCGGTGGTACAGTGGTTAGGATTCTCGCCAACTATGCACATAGTCTCGGGTTCGATCCCCTGTTGACACACACCTGATATCAATGGTTGGCCTGCAAAACTTGGGCTACCGATATCATATGCTGAGAATACCATACTAGTACCAAAAATGCAGTGTGGAATCAAGCTATAATCAAAAACAGAATGTCAGAAACTTGGTGAACGCATCAAGAAAAGCCTTTTGAACTGGTAGCTTCAGACTTTTATCAACAACTGCCTTCGCTAACTCTACACTAAAGATCAGATGGCTTGCCAGAAGGAATTGTCAACAAGAAATTCTCCGAATGAACCAATCAAGAGAACAAGACAAAATGGAGTTGGGCTGTTGAGTCCCTATGCCCCACTTGGAACTCAGTGGAGGTCCAGTTAGATGTCACGTGTGAGGATGGATTTCTCACAGATGATATTGGTTGGGGTCGCGCTAAATCACGAATTGGTTGAAGTTAGAAGTCATGAGCCCTTGAAACGGGTCCCAGTGGCTGAATGGTATACGAGCTTGCCTTGTTACCGGAAGTTCCTGGGTTTGAATCCCAGTGGGTGCGATTAAATAACCACTCACTAAAAGTTTACTTATCTTTCCTACCTCATCTTACATTATATTTCATTATATCGATATTATCATATTCCAGCCATAAATCTTTAAAAAACATTCCCTGTATTCATTAAATTCATACAGTATACACATATTTTTGTGAACTGAGCTCACATTCATACTTTTTCTCTCACTATACTCTTCAATAGTTATTCTTGATCATGTTAATTGTCATTGTCAAAATTTCAGATACCAAAAAAAGCGAACAGGCATTACAATAACCGTCTATAATCAAATGTACAACACTAGTGAAAGAGAAGAAGAGAAAAAGTAGTACAGGTTTGTGTATTTTATTTTTTTCATAACATTATCTGCAGTCACATTGACACTTGGCATGTCATCCATATGTGTACTGCAAGGCAATAGAGATTAGAAATGGTTATCCTTATGTGTTCTTTTCGTTTATTCATCACTGTGTGAGTATGCGTGTGTGTGAGAGTGAGAAAGCAAAGTACGGCTTACTATTTCAATGATTTTATTAGTTTTTAAATGTGAAAACGACGCTAAACACATTTTAACTTTTTCTGAGGCATTTAACATTCACAGTTCACAGTATGATAAACTGAACAGTAACGTGTTGTTCCGTGTATGTAGATGAATATTAATAATAATAATAACAGTAATAATAGTAATTGTTGTTGTAGTAGAAGAGAGTAGGAGAATTCAGTGCCATTTTAGAATGGCAAACGGATGTCAAAATAGAAGCCTACCCATGAGTACATGGTATATATATATGTATGCATATACCAGTGAACGCAAATATGACAGAAAAAACAAACAAACAAAGATATCAAAACATAGTTGTTTGTTTTGGGGGGGGTGGGGATGGAGAATAAAGGAAATGTGATTTTAACACAGAGGCGACATTACTAGACATAGAGATGAATCAGTTTTATGTCGAATTCACTTGCAAACTGCAAATAAAAGTTAAAGCAACACATTTTTAATTCATGTAGTGAAATTCCCCCCCCCCACACTCACATACCCCAACCTTCGTTTTTTAAAAGAAAATACTCTAGCAGTTGATTATAGTTATGATTATTTTTATTAGATTTCACGAGTAAAATATTTTTATCAACTAATGTTGTGCGTCTGTGATGTTTTCCCACTTGTGATGTGTTGATCATTCCTGTGAACATGGGGGCCGGAGGGAGGGGTTGGGGCGTAGAGGGGAATGAGAGCGAGAGAGTGTGCGTGTGCTGTTAATGAAATTGTTAAAGTGATTGCCTTCTAAAATTCTCTTTTTTATTCTCTCCTCATTCATTCTATTTTGACGTGACATGAGTGAACTGCTTTACTGTTATTCTATGAATGCTTAGGCACACACACACTCACATACAGACTATGAATCTTTGTGTGATGATTAGATAGGCATGCACAGAGTGGATCAGTTAGTATCATCGAAATATATTCATCCATAGATGTTGTATTGTCATATCCGATTTATGATGATGATGATATAATGATGATGATGATGATGATAATGTCAACAGTGTTGACGATGCCAACGATGTAAATCATTTTATTTAGACTTAGTGTCAAATCGAATTGAAAAAAAACACACCAAATAAACAAAACACTGGTAACGTGTACATGAGATTTGTATATGCTTAGAAAGGAATTCAATCAACATATTTGAAGAATAGACATTAAAAAAATTATATTTGTAAAATCTCAGTGAAATTGAAATGATTAATTCCAACATTTCGTTCGACATTCTGGTCCGAACTTCTTCAAGGAGATTAATCGAAATTAACATAACAGAGATGTATACATAAAAGGAATTCTCTATAGTTGGTTTATAAGGGTTAGTTATGTTTTTACGAGTTGATCACGGGTTGATATCAGTTAGAGAACCATTGAAAATCAACAGGGAGTACTGAACAGCTGTTTCATCAGCCTAGTTTGGGAATCATCGGCAGTACGCACCCACTTACCGGGGTTCGAACCCAAGACCTTCCGGTTACACAAGTCAAGCTAACTCGTATACCATTCGGCCTCTGGGACCCGATTCAGTGGCCAGTTCATGAATTCTAACTTCTACCAATTTGTGATTTAGCACGACCAACAACCAATGCGTCATCTGTGGGACATCCATCTTCACACACTTGACTGGATGGATCTCACTGGTCACGACTTCTCACTAGAACTCACTAGAATAATCTGTGATTTAACACGAAACAAATCAAATGCATACGGAGTGACTTTTGAAAATTAGACAGTGAGTTCTATCATTAGTGATTCCATATGTTATAGATTTCACATTAAATCAATTGTTCGTAGCTGAAAAGATGGAAAACTTTTGAACGTTTTTGAGTAGTTGGGGATTTGTTTTAATCTTCACTAAGAACAGTTCAGGTTCTTCAATCTCAGTTGTGTTTTACATCATTTTTTGGTCAAAACTATTGTGAAAATAACAAACTAAAATAAGGTTTAAATGAAGTGAATACCTTTAGACTCGTTTGTTTTAATACAAAGTGATGATAGTGAAGTAAAATAGCTTGGAACAAAAGATTTAGTGTGCATGAAAAGCTCCGAAAGCTGAGATATTGAATTCTTAATTCTTATCGAGACATACTTATGTAAAATATAATACCGTATTTTCTTAAGGACAACAATGATGACCTAAATAGTTAGTTAATCTTTGACATACCTCACAGACATGAGCATCAGCAATGACAATCTCATGACATGTCAAAAATTGGTTATCTTTCTCATCGGCAATGTTTTGCATATATGTCTCCTGCTTCGGCTATACATATATATATATATGTGTATATCAGGCTGCACGCCAGTATGAATAATGTTAATATGAAATGTTTTTGTGAATGGTGACTATTGGTGGAATTCAAATGTTCATCTCGTTCCACCTAAGAATCGTCATCTGGATGTACCTGTATTCCCAGTCAGTAAGTAATGGTGTTTTCACCGAGATTCGAATTCAGTACCCATCGTTCCAAATGCCAAAGAGTTATTCACTAGACCACTTGATCCTCCTTTTGTGCAATGGACATCAACTATTGTTTGTTGTTTTCATTTTTGAATTTCCCGCTGACTCTTTGGAGCGGAATGTTCAGCCTCTGTTGACATGGATCCAACGAATAATAATTGATGGTTGTTGCACAAGAAGTAACTCAAGTAGTCTAGTGAATTACTCTCTGGAATGTGAAACGACAAATGCTGGGTTCGATTCTCAGAGGGAACACCATCACCCACAGGGGAATGCAGGTAAATCCAGATGATGATTCCCTAATACGATTAAATGTGTGTTATGCATTCCACTGCTAGTCGCCATTTACCAAATCACTTCAAGTTAATCCTCAAACATTGCCAAAGAGTCCATATTAGTAGCTGACGAGCCAGCAGAGGTTGAACACTTCAGTCCAATGTTTGAGTTTTTTTTAAACTCTGCTGTTATCAACTTCAGACCATGAGAATTAGTCAGGAAGTAGTCGAAATTTTTCAGAGAATGCCAGAAATAAACTAGAAGTAAGTTTTGTATACCCCAGTGGAATAAATTTGTTTGTTCGGTACAAATTTCTTATACTGTAAGATCATTTAAGGGGCTTTACTCTGTCAGAGTGATTTGTGTAAATGAAGAGTCAGTGAAGACGGGAGCAAGCCAATTCTGATTACTATCTCTGACAATATTCCTAATTGTAGTGCACTGGATCGTGCAGACCACTGTACGTGGGTAACAGGAGGGCAGAAATACATTGGACGTATAAGAAGACTCTAGAGGATTCTGCCCTCATGGATGGTTTATGATTAACGTCACACAAACTCAATGATATACAGACAAAAACGAAAAAACTGACAAAAGAATCGGCCAGCAAAGACAGGAGTTCAGATGAACATAGAGAAGACGTAGGTGATGAAGATAACCGACAACGATCACCAACAACAACGATAAGTAACCACCAGTCACTATGAATGAGAGATATTTGAAAGAGGTCGCTTCTCCCAATTATTTAGACAGCATCGTTTCAACTACAGGCGAGGGTACGGATGAGGATGTGAAATCTAGAATCGGAAAGGCAAGTTAGACATCCATCTTTCTGAGATCACTTTGGAAATCTTGTTCACTGCAGTCAGCATAAATGACAAAATTCGGATATTCAACACCAATGTTAAGTCAGTCAATTTTTCTATATGGGTCAGAAACTTGGCGTGGTTGTCATTGGAAGCATTTCTAACACGCCATTGGAGGCCTTTATTAACAGCTGCCTTCAATGGTTCAATAATAAAGATCACAAAGAATTAGAAACAGCCTATCGCCCAACAAATATGGAGAAGAAAATGAAGATGGATAAGAAACACACTGAGTGAACGGTTGAGTGATATCGTGCTCACTGCAGGCCATTGGTCTGGTGGAACCCGAATGCGAAACGAAAAGTTGAGGTGATCGTTTCTGGTTCATTCTACACTTCAGTAAATTACATATCTGTTATATAATGTGATAAAAATAACATAGAAATATGTTATCCCTCCTGACTTTTATCACCAACATAATAAATAGTTTGAAAGAAATTATTAGCATAACACTTCCAGAAAAAATGATCCTGAAACGCATGAGCAGAAATGCAAACACAATTACTTGCATTCTCTAGAGATGAAAGAAAATCTTCACAACGGGAAAATAATTTATGAAGTTAAATTATCGCCAACCGTACAGTGGTTTTATCAGCTGCCATCCAGTAACGGACTGATATACATCCTTCATTCTAATAGAAAGCTAATTCCCAGTTGATTAGCTCAGTAATAATCACTTACTTCAATTCCCAGTCCACCAGATTTAATTATGAAAGTGTGGTGTGTGCTACTGAAAAGATGTATAAGTAGTATGTGGAAGCAGACTGATGCGAAGCAGCCAAAACTGAAATCAACACCTAAAGTCAATGGCTGGCTGAAGAGATGGAAGTGCTTACTTCTCACATATGGATCTAGTTTACGTTGGCGACATGAAATAACCTCAGCAGACAACGTTTCACCTCAATGTTTATCCTCGGGCAAATCTCCAACCACTCAAAATAATTTACTGTCCACTGAACTAGCCGGATTTTAAAATGGCTCAGAATGTATAAATATGATGTATTTTCCCCAGATAAAAAAGAGTCCGTTATCTTGTGCCATTACAATGAAATAAACCTTGTTGACAAGTAACGCCAAGCATAAAATTGTCATCAACATCAATCTGCCGATTCTCTCCCACAAAAGTTAACACCAGAAATCTTGTTTATTTCAACAACAACACAGAAATCAAATACAGTTCAATGTTATCCTAGGAAAAGTTAATTTTACCTGATAATCTGCCCGTATTCTTCAACATACATGATCACATATACAAGCACACAGTAACACACAAATACCGACAATCACCAAAAGGGAAGTGTGAAAGAACACGAACACTATCAAGTGTGCGTGTGTTTACGAAACTACATGAGATTTCCATCTCAATATTTTACTCCTTTAGCATCTTTCAATTTCCGGTGGAAGAAAAAGAAGTATATAGCATAAAATATAAAGAAAGTAAAGTCAGTGCGCGCCATGTTTCTGTTTCTAGTGTTGATATTGTTTTAATGCGTTATTTAATATCAATCATGTTTCCATTAGTTATTATTGGTGATGCGTTATTTTAAAGAAAAAATTCTAATTTCGCTATAATTTATTCATAAAACTACATGACAGTCTAGGTAGTATAGAATGAAATGCATGAAATAAAATAAAAAATTAAGAAATTATGGCCTGTAGATCATTTTATATTTGATTTATACAGAAAAAAGTTTTTTCCCATTGGACTTTTCCTTATTTATTTTTTGAAGTATTTTGAAGTTTGATCACGGAGTGATGTCAGTTAGGGGAACATTGGAAATAAGCAGCGCGTACTCCTTCAGATCCCTAAAAACTAACCCACTTCTTTACTAGTAAATGACTGGCTGCTAGACGAGGTTGACTGGAGTTGTAGTGAGAAATCATGACCAATGGGGTCCAACAGGTTGGGTGTGAAAACAAGGACTTACCGATGACACTGGTAGGTGGTCGATCTGAAATCACGAATTGGTAGGAGTGAATGAGCTGACATTAGTTAGAGAACCATTGGAAACCCTGGGAGTACTATACAGCTGTTTCGTCCTAGTTTGGGACTCTTCATCAGTACGCACTCACCGACAGGGAGCGAACCCAGGACCTTCTGGTTACAAGGCGAACTAGCTTGTAGACCATTAAGCCACTGGGACCCGATCCAATGGTCCATGAATTCTATCTTCTGCCAATTCACGATATAGCGCAACCCCTAGCCAATGTCTTCGGCGAGTATTTGTCCTCACACCCGACCTGCTGCACCCTACCGGTCACGACTTCTCACTAAAAACAGGTCGGGTGTGAGGACAAATACTCGCCGAAGACATTGGCTAGGGGTTGCGCTATATCGTGAATTGGCAGAAGTTAGAATTCATGGGCCATTGGATCGGGTCCCAGTGGCTTAATGGTATACGAGCTCGCCTTGTAACCAGAAGGTCCTGGGTTCGCTCCCTGTCGGTGAGTGCGTACTGATGAAGAGTCCCAAACTAGGACGAAGCAGCTGTCCAGTACTCCCAGGTTTTTCAATGGTTCTCTAACTAATGTCAGCTCATGATGAAAATTCTGTAACCAATCAAATCCCTACAAACCAACACTTGGTAGGAGTTAAATTTGATGGACCATTGGATCGTTCTTAGTGTCTAAATGGCATACGGGCTTCAGCTGTAACTTGAAGTTCGTAAGTTCGTGCTGATGAAGAGTCGCAAAAGACTAGGACGAAACAGATGTCCAGTACTCCCTGCTAGTTTTCAATTGTTCTCTAACTTACATCAATACGTGATCAAAATTGAAACAAATTAGATCTGAAAATGTCTGTGAAACTCGAAATAGAAGGCAAAAAGGATTAAATTTGGTAAGTGTGGGATTGTAGTCAATCGCAGCGGATAAATGAGTAAATACCAATTTATATATTGAACAATTCATAGAAAAACTGATTAACACATCTTCTAGTCATGTATTACAACTCATTATCAGGAATTCAAGTTATGCAGTTCTTACTGATTTCAAAGTAAATCTCAAGATTTTATAGGTAGAACTTATTAACTGTAGATTCAAACGTCTTGAGAGCAAAGGTGTATGTCAATTGACCCCTTTGGATTAATTTTGAGTTCATCAACGTGAAATCAGTTTGCGAATCCATTGCACTGCACTCAGCCAGCCAGCCACCCAGCATGAAGAACTAGATTCGGATTCTGTTCAACACAAATGTGAAGTCAGTCAATCAGTCAGTGAGTTCTTCTATATGGATCAGAAAATTGGCCAGTGTGTCACGGAAAGAATTTTCAACAGGCCACTGTAGACATTTATCAACAGCTGCCACCTTCACTGGCTGGCACCATACTGAAAATCAGGTGGCCGGCCAGAGTGAATTAGCAAGAAGAAACTCTGGTCGGCCGGCTGGCAACAAACCAACAGGCGAGAGCCGATTGCTTAACAAATATGTAAGAGGAAATGGAGATTGGTTGAACGGACATAGGTTGAGGAGGCCGTCGAATGACATCTCGCTCAATGCAGGCCACTGCTCGAGTGGAATCCAACTGGGAAGCGATGAGTGATTCAACGATGCGGGAATGACATAGAGGAGATCATGTTAGGAGGAGGGGGAGGAGGAGAAGATGAGAGATTATGGTCAATCGTGGACTCTGATGAAGAGGACAGCAGGAAATAGAACAAAGTGGAGATGTGTTGTTGAAGCCGTAAGTTCCACTAGGAACCCAAAGGAACAATAATAATATGCATGTGATGCTATCGCTTTTTCACCTATTTATATATTTAATAATAAAAACAAGAGTAATGGCTTGATTCTGAAAGTTGCATTTAGACACACAGTAGAGAATTTCCAGAGAGTTTCCTGGCAAGGTATTTACCCCTTGTCAAGGATCTTTAAACAATATATTACGTCATCTGAAGCAGTGTCATTCCATCGGTAACAGGTTTTTATACTACTCCACAGTGTTATTCCTCCATTTCTTTCGAAACTTTTCTAACGATTATTGTTATTATTATTATTGTTATTCAGTTAGAGAATCATTGAAAACCAGGGAGTACTAGACAAACTAACCCTCGAAAATTGATCTGACATTCACGAATGACTGAATGGATACAGGACGAGGTTGACCGGGGTTCTGTTTGACAGGTAGTGACCAATGGATTCCACCACCGTGTCGGCAGTACGCACCCACCTGCCGGGGTTCGAACCCACGACCTTCCGGTTACAAGGCAAGCTCGTATACCATTCAGTCACTGGGATCCGATTCAGTGGCCAGTCCATGAATTCCGACTTCTAGCAATTCGTGATTTAGCGCGACTGGCATCAATCAATATCATTAGTGGGACATCCATCTTCACATGTGCCTGCATGGACCTCACTGGTGACGACTTGTCAATAGAACTCCAGGAAACTGTAGAGAATTAATCTGATGCTCGCTAGTGAGTGACTTGCTACAGGACGGAGTTTCCTGGAGTGAGTTCTAGTGAGAAGTCGTCACCAGTGAGGTTCATCCAGTCAAGTGTATGAGGGTAGATTTCCCACCGATGGCGCATTGGTTGGTGCCAGTCGCGCTAAATCACAAAGTGGTAGAAGTTGGAATTCATGGACTGGCCAGCGAGTCAGATCCCAGTGGTTGAATATTCTACCAGTTTGACTTCTAACCGGAAGTTCCTGTGTTCGAACCCCAGTGGATTGAAACAGTACACTTTATAAGTCATTTTAAGGAGAAATTTACGAGTAAATTTAATTAATGTTTAAACATACATATACATTTTATATAACTAAAGTTAACAACCCCAGTGATTTGTCTTTCTAATCTATTTTATTAACTACTACTACTACTAGTTAACTTTTACTCACCTTGGCTTACTTAAACTCTTTTTACTTCTTTTTACATTAACCATCATCTGAATCAGTCACTTGTAAAGAGATACATTTTATACACTCAACTGAGTAGAAGACGACAGAGAGAGAGAAAAGAGGGAACACTTCATAGCGTATATTTAATTAGACTTTATCCGAATAATTGTTTTCGGTTAAAGTGATTTGCTTTTTCCTCTCCCTCCCTCACTCTCTGTTTCTTTCTGTTTCTCTGTTCAAATTAAAGTATCGTATGCTTCTAAGTTAAAATTCATGTTTCTTCTCTACCATTCTCTTCTTCTTCTAATGCTGCTTCTACTCATGCCATTATGTTACTGTTGGTAAAAACGTTAATATTATTTCCATTTTCTATGAATTCATCCAATTTCTATTTTTCTAAATCATGTCACAACACACACACAAACAAACTTACTCAAGGATACCCCCTTGCATAATTTCATGTGGTTTAGCTCATATAATAGTAATAACAATTACAATAATAATAATAATAGTAGTAGTAACAATGATACGATTCACTCGAACAATCCAAATTATTGTCGACAAATTACTTAGTCGAATTTTTTCTCTGTTTTAGCTGTAAAATTGAACTAAATGTTAACCCTATTTTTGGGGGGAGAGAACATCTTCCTGTCGAAGAAGACATAAATAAATAGATAGATAGGGAAACCTAAGATTGGTCTCTATAGTATTGAACATTGGGATGCTCTGTTCAATACATGAAGAATACAAACACACGCACAAAGAAAAACCTTTATATGTGTGCGTTGAGGTTAAAACTATGCTCAATGGAACTGGAAAACACGTTTTGTTTTAGTATCAGTTATAGTATTGAAGAAAGAAAGAAAGAAAGAAAAAGAATTAGTCTCATGTACAGTTTCTTTTTTATTATTTCAGAAAGCTTGGCATGAATTAAGACTAAGCAAAAAAAGACAGCAGAGAAAATTAAAAGACAATCAGAGAAATTCTATCTATCTATCGATGCCATGGTGTTCCTGTCTTCCTACTACCACTAAGCATGAATAAATAAATAAGTAAGTAAGTAGGTAGGTAAGTGGGTACAAGGATAAATTTCCACCAATATCCCCATGGGATAGATATTTTTAAGACTATCTCTCTAGCTGTGTCTCTGTAGGCAAAAGACAACTTCATCATTTAAGCATGCATGTATAATTGTTTTTCATCCTCTTCTAATCTATCTCTCTACTTCTCTTTCTCCTACTATGCCTACCAACAAATCGGGGGAGGGGGCAAAGGCCGTGGATAGAAATTTACAACAACATGGTTAGGCATAGAAGAACTGCAGTGTTGTATATCATTATCGCTTATTATAACTATTATTATCATTATCATTATTCTTTTTATATGACTGACGATGTGACTGTATCTTCAAAGTAGAAACAGAGAGAAAAAATAGAGAAATCTTAAGGTTGAATGAATGGATAAATAAGTGTGTCGGTTGTTGTTGTTGTTCTAGGTGCCGGTGGTGGTGGTGGTGTTCATTTCTAGTTTTCTAATCCATGGAATTATTTTTCTTATTGAAACGTTAAAACAAAACCCCACATATGTGGATTAAATTTTTTAAATTGTAATTACAAAACTGAATCCTTCTTCTTTAAAATTGTTTATATTCTTCAAGTCGACAAAACTGACAGAGACGGGGAGAGGGAGGGAGATGCGCATAATGTATGCATAATGACTTCATTTCTTCATAAAAATGGTAATCATAATATACATATGTGTATGTACAGTTCCCTTTTATAAAACTGTACTGTTTAATGGGATCGAATTTCTCGCTTCTAATTACTCTGTTGTTTGTTTTGTATTGTTTTGTTTTTCCCTCTTCTTTGTAAAAAGGGAATGTAAGTCAGTAGTGAATTATTGTTCAGCAAAAGTATCATCTATCTGGATGATTTATTTTGAATTTAGCTGTGAAAGACAAAGCCCGTTCGTTGTCTAGCCACCTACCTGAATGTGTATCTATCCGTTCATCTGCCTTTCTGGAGAAAATGATACATTGGTTGTAGTCTGAGAATGCTTACCACACGGATATGAGGACATACTCCAGCATGGTTTTATAATAAGGGGAAGGAAGCTGAATTCATTCGAGAACACTTGATCGATTGATGTCACTCTACCAAGGTTGAACACAATTTTAAGATCTTCATGCATCTATTCTACTTGATGAATTTGAATAAAGCAAGAACAACAGTGTGGTTTGTGCAGAATAATATGGTACCATCCTTCGTTTATTTCGTTGGCTTCTCATTAGCTCAGCTGCTTACAGCCTAAATAAATTATCAGGTTTACATACAGAAAAGTTTTAACATACTTGCAAATTTTTACATGTTGTCAGTTGACAGAAAGTTTCACAATTAGTGAACAGTGCTCAGAAAATTGCACTAATATAGATTTTACACAAGCAGTTCAAGTTTAAACAAAATAAATGTATGCATACAATGGTAAAGGAGTTACGTAATAGAGAAAAATATGCGTTCAATACAGAGTGACTAATACAATTGGTGACAATGTACTGAGTTCAACTCAAATCATAGAAACAAGAGACAAACAAAATTACAGATTATAAAAGGGGGTGAGGTTAAAGACAGAGATTACGCAATCGGATGAGAGAATAAAGACATCCAGTTACCAGGGCTAGGAAAGACTAATAACTGCTTCTTTCTGAACACATAAATCTGGTTTGAAGCGTTTGATAGAAAGTGCTTCGGCAAACTTGAGGAGAATGGAACTCCTTTGTCTATTGATAATTTTAAAGGATTTCTCAATTTCTATCTCATGACCTGTGTCGAGGAGATGTCTAGTAATAGCGCTTCTATAAAAATTTGTTCCCTTGAGACGTAGGCTTTTCGGCACATGTTCAGAAAATTGGAGGTGTGCCCTTCTTTCTATTCTCCCAATGCAACTGCTCCTTTAGATACACTGAAATTTGTACACACAGTTGGAGGTAACATGAGAAGGGTATCTATCGACTTTTGACTGCACCAAAGAGAATGTTGTTCGATGGACGGGAACCAACTTAGCTGCAGGATAGGCTCTGACTAGTGACGTTCTCAGTCATCTGTTGACCATTTCTGCAATGTTTTCACCTTTAAAATCTAGTTGAATGAAGACAGGCTATTTTTTCAACTGTGATTTGTTTGGTGTTTGAGCTTTCACATCTTCCATATTTGTTAATGAATCTTTGAGGGTAACCTTTTCGAAAATCGTAAATTCTTCCTCTAGTTTCTCTGCAGAGCATATTCTCCTCGCTCTATAGTACAGAGTCTTGACTAGTGCTCGTTTATCTATCGAATTCATGTTAACTTGTGGCGTTTCTTTCATTTTAAACTTCTAGAGAGAGCGGAGGCCTTGGCTATTCATAAATTGAAAGCAGATGTTTGTGTACAAAAGATGTACGGTCCCTATTTCTACATTAGCCGTAAAGGGATAAATATTCATTTATTTATTTAGTTAATTTATGTACTCTTCTCTCACTTTGAACTGATGTTTCACTTGTCTCTCACCTATTTCTTAAAAAATAGATTAGCTGCCTTCGAGTATCCTAGACAAAGCTGTTTCATGTGACTGGAAGCTGGAGAAATGAACTCTTTTGCTTATTATTATTGTTCCCTTGGATTGCAGGTGGAACATACGGCTTCAACAGAACATCTCTGTCCCCTTTAGTTGCCCCACGATTCCCCATTGGCTCTCATCTGCTCCAAATCATCCTTACATCCATTACCAATTCGTCGTTCCGCATTTGGCTTCTACTTGAGTGATGGCGTGGCATGCAATATCACTCAACACTCTCTTCAGTATGTATCCGATCCATCTCCATTTTCTTCGGAATATTTGTTGAGCCACAGGTTTTTAATTGTTTCGTTCATAGAGCATTTTGTTGCTTGTCCTTTCTGGACATTTCATCTTCAATATGGAGCCACCAAAGATAGCTGTTGATAAAAGTCTGCAGTGGCCTGTCTAAAGTGCTTTTCGTGACGCATTTATCAAGTTTCCCACCCAGATGGATGAACCGAATGGCTTAACATTGGTGGTGAAAATCCGAATTTGTTCTTCATGTGGAGTTCAGGAGATTTCCAAACTGATTTCAGAGAGATAAAGGTGTGTTTCACCTTTCCAATTCTGGCTGAACTTGAAATCCTCATCCATGCCACCGCCAGAAGTTGAAATGATGACGCCTAGATAAGTGGAAGAAGTGACCTCTTTCGAATTTATTCCGTTGATGGTGATTGGTTGGTTATCTTCACCTCCCCCATCTTCCCTGTGTTAACCTTAAGTTCTGTCTTCGCTACCTGCTTCCTCTGGCAACTTGTTGGTTTCTTACGCCTGAAAGTCCTTTGAATTTATGTAACATTGTTCACAAATCATGCATGAAGCCCAGATCTTGGAGAGTCTTCTTATCCGTCCGTCTTCTTGCTCTCCACTTACAGTGTTTCACATGATCAATTCCATCAAAACTAGGAGCATCATCGGTGATAGTAGCTGCCTTTGTCTAACCCGTGTCTTCCATTCAGAGGCTTCGCTGATTTTTCCATTTAGCTGTTGAATGAGGCTGATGAAGATTTGAGGCAGTGCACTCCATACTGTTGAAGTGCTTTCTAAATCACTTCACGATCAACGCTGTTGGAGGCATTTTGAAAGTCGATGTAGATGAAGTAGAGATTTGACTGCCATTCTATGCCCTGTTCGATGATGATGATGCGTAGAACTAGCATAAATGGGAGGAACCTGAAAGAAACACTCTCCTTTACCTACCAACCTGGAAGCATCGTTTCAACTACAGGCGGAACTGACGAGGATATCAAAGCAAGAATCGGAAAAGCAAGACAAGCTTTCACTACTCTCAAGTCTGTGTGGAGGTCAACAACACTCAGCATCAAAAATAAGATCCGGATTTTCAACTCCAATGTGAAGTCAGTCAGTGCTACTATACGGATCAGAGACTTGGCCAGCGCGTCATAAAGAGCATCTCAAACAAACTACAGACCTTCATTAACAGTTTTCTTCACTCAATACTCAAGATCAGATGGCCGGCCAGAAAAGATCAGCAACAGGGAGGGATCTCTGAGAGCGAGCCAACCAGGAACCGATTGTGAAACAAATATGTAGAAGGAAATGGAGATGGATTGGCCACACTCTTAGGAAACCATCAAGTGACATCACTAGACAAGCCATCGCTCGAGTGGAACCCGAAAGGGAAGCGGCGAGTTGGTCGTCAGTGCAAGTGTGACTTGGAGGAGGTGGTGTGAAGAGGAAATGAAAACGTGTGGGCAGATATGGAGCCAGGTGAAGACTCTAGCAGCGAACCGAACGCAATGGAGACGCACGACTGAAGCCCTATGTTCCTCTAGGAATTAAAGGATACAATAATAATAATAGAACTAGCCTGCTTACTACTAAAAAGTTGTCTGAAAAATGAACAATAGTCTCATGCAATAAGTTCAACTAAAAGAAAAATAATCCTCCAGACTTTCATGCATGTACTTGACGAATTATTTAATTAAATAAATACTAATCAAATTAATCTGATTGAATCAATCGATAACGTCTAAATTAAAAATAATCACCACTCATTTGATTAATATTCATTTACTTTAATTTTTAGGGATGTATTTATAGGTGCATGCTTTACCATGCAGAAGCAATTACTTGATTTGTTTGAACGATAATGAAAGGTGACAGTGAAATATAAAAGTTGAGAAAATTATTCACTTGGGTCTCTACATCAGAAACTTGAAATAAAAAGCAGCAGTAGAATGCTAGCCAATAACGCAGGCTGTCAGCGTCCGATACCTGGCCAACGCACTCGTAAACCTCACTTAGCCTGGTAAAGAGGGAAGCTTGGGCTTGAAGATAGTAACACCAACACGTAGAAAAACACCAGCTTGCTGATGTAACTTCAGAGCTTAAGCTTGAAGCCCTAATTTCCATTAGGATAGCATAGGAATGAGAAAACCCAGATGTAATGGCTACAAAATGGAAATAAAGAGAGATAATTCCATAAAAAGAAGGAGGCAGAGTTACAGTTTGAAGTCACTCACTGAGTAAAGGTGTAATAGCGTACATGTTGTTTGATATTTTCATAATTTTAATTACCTGGAAAAATTTAGGTGATAAGTATGGAAGTATAGGATAGTTCGTTTGATAATAAAAATGTAATGTAACACTTAGTAATGTCTTCTGAAAAGTGCAGGAATCATGAACAGTATAAACTATGTCCTTATATATCTATACTTCATAAAGATAACGGGATAACTGTCTGGAAAACCCCTCCAGAACAATCTAACTACAATATTTATAGTTATGTGAATATCCCATTTTTCTCCCAGACTGTATACCGCTGTCCCGACGTCTGCATTTCATCTGTTGACTTGGTCTTTATTATTTTCATTTTTATGCTTCTCTTTGTGTTTGTTTGTTGATACTGACAATATGTTGTTTGAAGACTGAGATTTTGCTTCAGTGAGTCAAGGTGATTCTGACACTGGACCGTGTGCGAAGGTAGTTTGGTGCTTGGTTCTTGCTGACAGAGTTTTGTTCCCAAACCTTGTTTGGGAACATTCTTCTTGACTCTCAGATAATTCTTACAGTTGAATTTTGGTTAAATAATTTTGGTTACAGGATTTCATCATGAGCTGACATCAGTTAGAGAACCATTGGAAAACAAGCTGAGAGCACTGGACATCTGTTTCGTCAGCCTAGTTTGGGACTCTTTATCGGTACGTACCCATCTGTTCGTTACGAACCCATGACCTCCTGGTTACAAGGCGAGCTCGTAGACCATTAAGCCACTGGGACCCGATACACTGGCCGGACCATGAGTTCTGACTTCTGCCGATTCATGTTGAAATCTTGTAACCACTCAGTGAAATCCCTACAAACCAATACTTGAATATCAATGAGATGCTCACTAGCGCGACTGGCCTTATTCAGGTAGGTATTTACCTGAGGTTCTAGTGTGAAGTCGTGACCAGTAGGGTGCAGCAGGTTGGATGTGAGGACAAATACTCTTCATGGATGACATTCGCTAGTGGTTGCGCCTTGTCGTGAATTGGCAGAAGTAGGAATTCATGAACTAATGGATTGGGTCCAAGTGACTTAATGGTCTACGAGCTCGCTTGTCTTGTAACC
Source organism: Trichobilharzia szidati (assembly GCA_944472155.2). Lineage (NCBI taxonomy): Eukaryota > Metazoa > Platyhelminthes > Trematoda > Strigeidida > Schistosomatidae > Trichobilharzia > Trichobilharzia szidati. The sequence goes on along the minus strand of OX235271.1, from coordinate 187,060,648 downwards.
AGAAATTCATGGGTTCTATCCCCATGGGCGGGTGCATACCGCTGAATAGTCCCAAACTAGGCTGACAAAACAGCTGTCCAGTACTCCCAGCTGGTTTTCCTATGGTTCTCTAACCGATGTCAGCTCATGATGAAATCCTGTAACCAATCAATCAAATCCCTACAAACCCATACTTGAATAGAATTGTTTTTGTACAGTACTTGTTCAGTACTTAAGATTTAATTTGATATGTATAAGTGTCTGACAGCATTGTTTGGGGGTAATTTTGAGTTTTGACATACAATGAGCGTTGAATTGTATGCACTGCATAGTTTTTTGGGAAATAACTGTCTTTTAGCAGTTGTCGGGACATTTCCTGACTGTAAGCAACTCAACGACCAGTTGTAACATGTGGGTTCTGTTCGCTACCTGTGACACTTTCACATGAAGTTTTTATTGCTTCTGTCATGTAACCTGCTGTGACAATGAAACAGGAAATTAAATGACAGAAATGAAAGATTGGAAACTTTTGACACTACTACTAAAATCCATAGCATAAGTAATATATGAGCTGACTCATTAGTTTTCTTTGTTTGCAAATATTTATTTTTAATCGCAGTTTATGGATGTAGTTATAGTCAGTCATACAAACTAACCTTAGAATCTTATAAAATGTGTAAAAACGTTTGAACTGGGAAAAAATATATGCAGATTTCCTATCATTGTCGGGTAGTGAGTGTATGTAGTAGGCAGAAGCACAGTCAACTGTCCTCGCCTCCCCCTACCCAACCCCACAGTTGATGGATAAACACAGAGGTACCATGTTTATAATACCTCCATAGAAGAAATAATGTTCCCAAGGAAAAAAAGTTGAAGAATCCAACTCCGAAAAATGAATATCCTCGATGACAAATGACCTACATGAATTCGACGCAAAATTGTGATTAAGCGATTAACAAAATGTATCAAGGATGGAAGTGGTGATTTTAAGCATGTGAATTCGCACTATTATTATTATTAATTATTTTAAATGCTACTCACACATATACCCAGTGCAGTGTGAAAAACACTTTTCCTTCTTTAATTTCATTAAAAATTATTGGCATTATGTTGAGAAGAAGGAAAATTAACATCTGTTCATCTGTTTTTCTTATCAGCAGATAAGGGGATAATTTCTTCGACCTAATAAATACTAGTAAAAGGCCCACCATTGAACTATTTAGCAGTACATATAGAAATGTTTTCCCCTCTTTCGATAATTTTTGTGGGAAATGAAAAAAAGTGTTTAGGAAATACATTTTCTTTGGAGAAAGAAAACTGATTGTTTGAAACATAAATTTTCCTGAAGTTTGGCCTTTTTTATAATCACTTCTAAAAATGAAATTATCTCCGAAAATTGTATGACAAGGCCACATGTCAGGTGATCCACAACGGAAAACTCAGCAAGGAGTGTGAAGTGAATACAGGAGTAAGACAAAGCTAGCTGACTGCCTATTATCACCTATGGTATTCCTGATTTTTGTGCTCTGAAATATATGTCAGACTGTGGGGAGCAAGGAGATGAGAATCCACTGGACCACCGATTAGAAGACTCTGGAACACCTGAATTTCGCGAGTGGATGATTTATGTTTGATGTTGCACAAACTCGAAGACTTTCAGGCGAAAACCAAAAGCGGTTAGGACTCTCGCCCACCATGCACACTGTCCAGGTTTCGATCATCTGCCGACACAAACCTGATATTATAGGCCGGCCTGCAAAATTTGGTCTACCTATATCACATGCTGAAAGTTCCATACTTGTACTAAAAGATACGTTGTGGAATTCAGCTATAATCAAAATAAAAATAACAAATTGCCTGAAGAGGCAGGCAGCAAACACAGGACCGCAGGAGAACATGGAGAAGACGGAGGTGATGAATATAACCAATGAACAGCAACAACGACGACCAGCACCACTCACCATCAATGGCAGAGATTTCACAGAGGTTACTTCCTTCCTTGACTTATCTAGGAAGCATCGTTTCAACTACAGGTCAGCAGGACGGATGACGATGTGAAAGCCAGCCAGCCATCCAGAATCGGAAATGCAAGGCGAGATACGCCTTCATCAACCTGAAACCAGTTTGGAAATCTTCTGCACTGCACTGCACTTCTTTTCCAGTCATCAGGCTCTTTATTGCTTTCCACACCTGCAACAGTGGCATCAGCACCCTCACTGAGGTTCCAGCATCCGTTTTCAGTGCTTCAGGGTGAATTCCGCCTAGTTCTACTGCTTTCTCAGCCTTTAGTAAATTTGTGGCATTCAAGGCTTTCGCTTTTGTCGAGGATTGGTGTACACTAGTAGTTCTGTGTCTGCTGGTGGTGGTGTTGGCCCCTGTGGATGAGTTAAAGGCGATAGTCGATTCGGGAGTAATCAGCCCAGCTTTTCCTTTTTTCATCTCTTTGCTAATCGACTTTTTTTAATTATCTTACACTGGTTACATCTTCGTTGACCTCTTCCTGAATAATGAGCTGGTTATCTGATATAGTGTTTTGGAGATTTTCTATCCTGAAGAATTTTCCCTGAGGACTGAAGTGAGTGTGTCATTTGTAGTTTCGCCCTTTAGTTCCTCTGTGTTGAGTCTCAAGGCTTTCAGAATGATTTTGAAGGCTCCAAGAACTAGATAGTGGTCTTACCTACATATGCTTCTCTTCCTTGAGGTGAAGTCTACCTGGCTTGCAGTTGGAGTGTCCGTTAGGTGAATCCCATTTCACTTTTCTTATATCCTTGTTCTTGTACACGCTGCCTCTAACCATCAAGTCATTGAAGGCGCAGAAGTCTGAGAAGTGTTCTTCCTTTTCATTGACTTCGCCCAGAGCCTGCCGACCCATTATGAGTTTATTTTCCTGTATTGCCTGTTCCTAGTTTGGCATTCATGTAGCCCATGAGGATTCTGATGTCACCATTTCGAATGCTATCCATTACTGTTTGTAGTTGTCTATAGTAATCTTCCTTCTCTTGTTGTGAGTTATTTGTAGGTGCGTAGCACTGGATAATTATAACCTTCCTTCCTTGTGAGATGAATCTTGCTGTCATGATATGGTGGGATGAAATTGGTTCCCACTGCATTAGAGTTTTTCCCACTATTGTAAAGAGGCTACTTCATTCACTTATCTAGGAAGCATTGTCTCAACTACAGGAGGAACAGACGAGAATGTCAAATCGAGAATCGGGAAGGCGAGAAACACATTCATCAACCTGAAACCAATCTGGAAATCCTTGTCACTCAGCATCAACAACAGCATTCTTTTGAAAATTCGGATTTTCAATATAAACATCAAGTCAGTTCTTCTATACGGATCAGAAACTTTGCCAGTGTGTCACAAAGAATATTTCCAACAGCCTGTTGCACACCTTTAACAACAACTGTCTTCGTTCTATACTCAAGATCAGATGGCCGGAAAGAATCACCAACAAGAAACTGTGAGAACAAACAAAACAAGAACCAATCGCTCAACAAATATGCAGGAGAAAGTGGAGATGGATTGGACACTCGCCGAGCTGAGGAGACCGTTGGGTGACATCGCGCGTCAGGCCATAGCTTGAGTGGTACCTGAAAGGGAAGCGGCGAGTGGGACATTTAAGAGTGACATTGGGGAGATCATGTGAAGAAGAGTTGAAACAGTTTGGACTAACATGGATGCAAGTGAAAAGTACAGTAGAAGACAGAAGCAAGTGGAGAAGTGTAGTTGAAGCCCTATGTTCCACTAGGAACCCAAGGGAACAACAACAACAATAGTGTGCGGGTGGTTTTTGTCTGGATGACAGGAGTAGATTACTGACTCTTCTGTTGACAGTTTTGATAGTCCACATCCATTCCATCTGCCAACTTGGACGAAACAATTGTCCAGTGTTTTTCTAACTGACACCAGTCCGTAGTCAAACTTGGAATATATTTTGAACAGCTGAAATACATCACAGTTCTTCACCTGTTAAACATACTGAAATTGCGTTGTCATGTGTGTGTGTGTGTTAAACCAGTTAGTGTTCTTTGCCACTCACTGGTAATTATCAACTTTTCGACTGAATAATCTCCAGTTCAGCACAAAACATATAAATGATGCATGTACACATTCTATTTAGTAATTACAAACAAAAATTTAATCGAATTTCAGCAAGTTTGGGACTTTTTAAGCGTGTATATAGGATGTCTAACTCCTAATTGTCACTGTGTCCTCAAAAGTTTCTACGTAAATATTTGTGTTTTCGGGGTGGAGGTGGTGTTGGTGGGGCTTTAGAAGACTTTCCTGTTTTGGTATCAAATTACATGAATAAAGACATTTCAGCTTTGTTTAGGAGAATTCAAAGATTTTCAGGTTAATTCGTTCTTAACTGAGATTCACCTTTGACTATTTTTCTAAATAAATTGAAGAATCGGTTTGAAGTTGATTTTAGGAACAAAAAAGTGATTGCAATAGGTGGTAATAACTAATTTCACGCATCTGGTCATTCGCTTAGTGCAGAGAAAATTCTGTCAGCCATGTTTGCCATGTGGCAACGGTGCTAGGTGACTTGTCATTGCGGATCACTCTGAATTGTTGTTATTGGATGACTCGAGGCAGTTGGCAGGAAGACTTCGACCTAGGTTTTATGTTTGTTGATACTCACTGGTCAACAAGGAGTATCTGCAAGCGATAAAGGGGGCTATTATACCTTCTGAGATTCGAACCTGCGTCACCCACCACTCCATTTGTCTTCCTAGACTACACGCATGACATCAGTTGCTACCAAGTGTCCAATCAAAGCATCTATTACAATCTTGCAGGAGGTCAGTCATGATCACGAATAGCTCATTGGTAACGTTCTTGACTGGGTGACATGAGCTCGAATCCCCGTAGAGACATGAGTTCCTTGAAGACTGAAGATATGCTTTGATTGGACACTAACAACTAGTGTCATGTGTCTAGTCCCTTTTTCGGTGCAGACTGAATTCTATCAGTCAGGTTTGCAAAGTGGCCACCATTATAGGTAGCTTACCATCATGGGGTCCATTGATTTGATGATAATAGATGGTTGGAGGCAATCGGCACTACAGTCCTACAGGAAGTCAATTACGAGCCCGAATAGCTCAATGGTAACGTCTCTGACTGCAGCACTGGGTGACGTGGGTTCGAGTCTCAGAAGGGAAATGACTTCCTTCAAGGTTACAGATAAGCTTTGCTGACGAGTGCCAACTAGCACGAAACCTAGGTCCAAGGCTTCCCGTGGCCGATTACCTCCAACCATCTGATATCATCAAATCAATGTAGGCACGAAATCGAACCCTAAGGCTTCCTGTCGATTACCACCAGCCATCTATCAACAGGTGATTAGTGTACTGTGATATGCAGGGATGAATGAGTTTATGCCTCACTGACAATACTGTACCGGTTGACTGCCTACACATTCCAGTGTATACAGTAACAAATAGGCTAAGCATAAAATTGAGTACATAAATAATAGAAATAACAAAAATATGCTCTCACATAAAACACACACAAGGGAAAGAAGGTTACTGTGACATAATTATATTTCATATTTGTGTTGTTTGTGTTGTTTGTTTGTTTTAAGCATGTATATTTATGTATGTCGAAATGTTGAAACGCGTATTTTTTGAATTATAACCAATGAAAAATGTGATATTATTCCACGGAAATGAAAATCGTGTGTGTGTGTTTGCCTGTGAAACTTGGATGATTTTTGAAATTAACCAACTCATTGTAATCACATTAATTCACTATGTAGAAATCTAACTTAAGCAGGCTAACGAAGAGCAGTTTGAATTGAGAAAGGTAATTATGATTGATATCCAGGAGCTTGACAAAAAAAACATAAGGCTTCGACATCACATCTCCATTTCACACTGCTCTTCATATTCCTCTTCAACTGACTCCACGATTCCCCATAACCCTTCATCTTATACTCACCCGATCTTGTCCGTGTCACTCTTTGAACCACACCCACGTTATCTTTCCTCATTCATTTTCTACCCAAGAGCCTACCTGGAGCGAGATGTCATCCTACTGCTTCCTCACGTGTGTCCAATCTATCTCCATTTTCTCCGGAATATTTGTTAAACAGTGGGTTTTTAACCTCACTCGTTTCCAGAGTTTCTTGTTTCTAATTTATTCTGGCCAACCGACCGACCATTATAGAGCCAGAAATATTGGCAGTTATTGACAAAAGTCTACAGTAGCCTGTTGGAAATGCTTTTCCTGATGCGTTCGCCAAGTTACTCACCTGTTTATGTGAACCAACTGACGTAGCATTGTCGTTGAAAATCCCAGTTTTGTTCTTTGTGTTTGGTGCTATGTAGTCCATTACTTTT
>OX235271.1:186997753-187053827 GCA_944472155.2 Trichobilharzia szidati | reverse complement strand
GCGGAGAGGGTAAGGAGGGAAAATCAGATGGCTAGGCGATGTGTTACGCATATCTACGAAATCTTAACAGTTAGTCTGAGTCAGCCACGTAGAGTGCGAGGTGTAGACCGCTTGGCCAGTTGCGGTTGTCAGGATTCTAAGAGCCAATAACGTCTTCAGACAACTGGTGATATGGCTTGAAATTGTTCTGAACTGGTGTTCACCTCTGTGCGAAATTGTATGTTGAAACCAGTCAGTCAGTCAGTCAGCCAGTCAACAGTTAACTTCACATGCGATAATTTTGATAATTTTCTCAGAAATATCTTATCATAATCGCATTCGTTTTAAAAAGATTAAAGTAAAACCTAAAGAGATTAGGTAATCAATAGATAACTAATCTGTCTTACACTTGTTTTGCTTCAGTTAAACGCCTAGGTTTATTAAGCTATCCTTTTTTAATTCTGTAAATCGTATTTCCTAGGTTTTGACCTCAGGTCATACTTATGTGAATAGGAATATATATTTTTCCAATCTTGTTTTATGCAGTCAAACAAACAAAAAATGTGATTTCCGGTTTTTAATAAAATACAAAGGTGAATTCAGTAGAGACAAGAAAATCGATTTTTCTCTATTACCTGAAATTGGGTGGAACATTTGCAACAGCTAAGCAGTGAAAGGTTGTGACGTAAATATACATTAGTAGTAGCAGTAGCAATAGTAGTGATTCATGGAGTCTAAACTTAGCGATAATAACGATGATAATAGCTCTCTTCTGAACAGTCTTTATCTGATGTACAGATTTTAATTGAATTTTAGATTTTCCCGTCGATTGCTTGGACCGAAGTGCCCGGTCTCAGACGAAATGCTCATCCTGGATGCCACTGCCAGTCACCATCCACCAATTAAATGCCCAGACATCGTCGAAGCATCTGCACAAGAAGCCGACATGTCAATTTGAGACCGGGCACTTCGATCCAATCAATCGACGGGAAAATCTAAAATTCAATTAAAATTAATATGACCCGTTGCACAAGAGGTGGCTCTCGTGGCCCAAGTGGTCTAGTGGATAACGCTTTGGCGTTTGAAACTATGGGCACTGGGTTTGAGCCTCAGTGGGAACATCATCACTCACTGAGTGGGGAATGCAGGTACATCCAGTTGACACGAGTCCCAAATAGGACGAAATGCGCATCTACTGGATTCCACTGCTAGTCACCATCCACCAATTAAATTCTGATGTACAGATTATTCACCAGATATTATTGCATAATAGTTCCTCTTTGCCCAAAATCATCAATTTAAATGGTAACTGACAGTAAATCCCGTGACACACAACAGCCTGACCTGAAGCGCAAACTAATCAATCCCTTATATGATATTTCTTCTTCTGTGTTCCCCTCCTTTGAGAAATCCAAAACATTTAGCCGCAAATCAATTGAAAAAGGTGTAGCAGTACATTTTTTCACCCAATGACATAATAATAAAAACAGCTGAATAACTGAAGACTACAGCTAATTCGTTTTTTATTTCTCAGGCAGTGAGTGAGTAGCAGTTTCTACTGCAAATCTCAAGGAGAGTTATCTCATATGCTGGAATACGTTGCCATTCATGATTTTGCTTTTTCTGAAGTTTAGCAGAAACTTGTGAATCGGCAGATCGTAGACATTTTAAATATTCGCGAGAGTAAATAATAACATTTTAACAGATTAAAACAAAGTGAACCGGAGGAATTATATGCAATATAATGATGCAGTATTTTGGTGACCAAAGTTTTAAACAGGTAGTAAATTTTGTGCAAAAAGAACGATGCTTTGTTCATATTCGAAACTACAAGTTTGAGGTGATAAACGCACGACCGTTTACAATCCAAATTATCGATATCTATATGGAATTGAAGTCGGACGTGAAGTATCTTGGATTAATTCTTTCTTCTGATCTATCCTGGTCTTCCGACGTCTTAGCGATTTCTAGTAAAATATTCCGTCCCAATTTACACTAAGAAGTTAAGTCAATCAGGCATATCGCAATCCCTCCTCTTACAGTTTGTCAACTCTTGCATCTTACCTGCCCTTCTTTATTGTTCACTCATATTCTTTCCTGAATTGCTTAAAAAGGACTATGTCACAATTTGTAGAATGCTGAAGACGGTCAGTAGGATGAGTGGTATGTCCCATTGGACTACATAGTTCACATCGTTATTGACAGGCACTTAATCCCATGCAATAAATTTGCTAGAGGGATTTCGTCTGACTTGGAGCATCCACTTTACCTGCAGCTTTCACCTTGCATCTCCACCTCTGGTAAAACAAGAAGTCATTTCAAAAGACTTTTTGCGAGGACGTCTTAGTACAGAAATTCTACGATACAATATTTGGCATGTATTCCCTTACCATGGTTTGTCAAGAGAACATTAGATTCGATATTCTATAACACACTAAAATTTCCATACTGCATCTGACTGACTGACTGGTTTCAATGTAGAACTTTGCACCGATGTGCAGCGGTTCGAGTCGCCACACTCCCTCCTTGTAGCAAACAAAGGAAGAGAAGAGAGTAGAAGAGATTCAAAACAGAGATAATAAAGAGAAATATGAGGCAAAAAGAATAGACACATGGAAGAACAATAGAACCGAATTGGATATGATAAATCATAAAGAGGGAATGCATCTGCTCCAGGCATTGAGAACGAGGATTTTGAGACATATTACGAATTGGCTCCAGCCTTCATTGGTTTCTACCAACCAGGAAGTCTACATCTCCCTACTTGACTGGCTTAAACTAACTGTTATGGATTTCGCTGACTGGTGAAGCCATGTTTTGATTTGACCACCACTAGCTAACTCTTTTCCAACCTGATCATATGTTGTTAGTTAACATCGCTAGTCAAGAAAGGTGATAGCTAGGCATACGTAGCGCATGTCCTAACCATCTCAATCGATGTAGTTGCAGGACCTCATCGATTGATTTCCCTTCCTTACCTAACACTCGATCAAAGCCTAACCTCAATATTACTTACCCTATTATAACACCTAACACGGGAGATACAACTAACACACCAATGATCAAAATCGGTTGACCTTTTCATATCTTCCACTTCCAATAGCCATATTTCACTGACAGCCATAAATGAGAACACAGTGGACTGCTGAGCAGCACACACACCCTTGGGTCGACAGCCGACCGGATATCACGTCTACTAAGCCAGAGATGGAGAAAGTTGGCATTTGCGAGACGAGCCTTCTGTATGCATGCAGAGATTTCGTCAGGGATCAACCTGCTGGCATTGGCTGCTGCAACTACCCAAATAAGTGAAGTGGTCAACACGCTCCACAAACCACTTCACTGACTCCTTGTCTTTAAACTAGCTAGGAGTCAATGTAGTCCAGTCCTGTAGCATCATTTTACACTTGTTGGGAACAAATCGCATGCCAAACGTTCGAAGGTGCAGCTAAAGGTATTCAGAAGACTCTGGATTTTATCAGCGTCTATACTGCATTGACAATACTGTTCAAAACAAACCCACTGTTATTATCATTTTCATTTTATACCTCACACATTTTTGACATTATTCCTAGTGTAAATATGAAAACGTTTCTGCGGTTAATCCTATTTATATTTTGAGTAAATTAGGTACAATTTGCTGAGAATTCCATGCTGTATTTCTCCGTGGTTCCAAACTTCCATGTTAAAGATATTTTGAGGTGATACATTTCTGTTATTCTAGCCATCGTAGTTAATGTATAAATAAAAATGAAAAATATCTATTCAGGAAGGCAAATTTAGACTCAATTCAACCACGAGCACACTTTCCCCGTGTAGTATTCGAAAAAGTTACCAATGATGAATAGGAATTAAAAACAATATTTCCAACTCTGAATAGCACCTCAATGACAACTGACACACACACGACTACAATTCAACTTAGTGATATAGCAAGTGTGAAATAATAACCAACAAGTTGAGGGAATCGATTCAAAGGAAGTTTAATGCTCCCGGTAGGCTGCAGCTTATATTTCCCCTACAGCTGTTGATTGTTGATATTAGATGGTTGGAGGCAATCGGCAGGAAGCCTTGGACCTAGGTTTCGTGCTAGTTGGCACTCATCAGCAAGGCGTATCTGCAACCTTGAAGGAACTGATGTCCCTTCTGAAGGGACTAGTGTACAATCAAAAAATATCCAGTACAGTCCTACAGGAGGTCAGTCGCGAGCCTGAATAGATCAGTGGTAACGTCTCTGACTGCAGCACTGGGTGACGCGGGTTCGAATCTCAGAGGGGACATCAGTTCCTTCAAGGTTGCAGATACGCCTTGCTGATGAGTGCCAACTAGCACGAAACCTAGGTCCAAGGCTTCTTGCCGATTGCCTCCAACCATCTAATATCAACAATTCACAGTGCACCGTAATGGCGAGCCACCTAGCATGGTGGCCACATTGCAAACATGACTGATAGAATTCAGTCTGCACCGAAGATAGGACTAGACGCATTACACTAGTTACTGACTAGTGTACAATCAAAAAATATCCCCTACAGCTGGTTGTGATTTCGAAAGTGAAAGACGAAACATCTAGGCTAGCGAACCATCGCTAATTGTATTTATCAATTCATCTGCTCCCGTGCAGCCAGTTATATTTATCGTTTCTCTAGGAACCTGGTGTTTTTTTTCTCAGGGATATCTGCTAGTGTGGTCAAATAAAAGTGTTGTTAAAAGCGTCTGTAGTTCCATATAAGATCACCTCGTCCACACACTCACAAAGCTAGCATTGAAGGATCTCTCCCTATTACCCGCGGAGTATCAAATTTGTTTCCAAAGGCCTGTAGATACCAAAAACACTCCAAATAGCAGAGGCTGTTGAATTTCGTGTAAACCAACCGGAGCTGTGCGAGCGAAAGAAACAGCTCCAACCAGCCTCTATTGCTACTCTGGTCTTCTGTCAAGCCAATAAATTCATAATTCCTCTGTTACTTCTCTTAATTTATCTGATATTCAATCGGTTTAGTGGTATATATCTGATGCATATTATCTCCGTCTTATTGATGTTTCTGAAATGTAATCATTCTATCCATACTATTGATTCATTGTAATTTGAAATAGCACTAATGTTGTTAACAAGAATATTTCTGTAATTATTATGGCTAAATAGATGTAGAAACTGATGAAGAGGAAGTTATCAAGAAGAATATTCTTTGTTTATTAGTTAATCGTTTAAGCGCGATTAATAAATAGGTTACAATGCAGTTTATTACTGCTCATTGTAACTTGGGAATATCTGAATTGTGATCAAAGTCTGATCATAAAGTGTACTAGTTAAATGGCTCTTTTTGCTGATATGTATGTTGGGGGCCATTTTAAAGAGAGAGATATCTGCAATCTTGAGGAAGTACTGATTACCTGATATGTATGAACTTGTATTACACAATGACAACTTCAAAATTGCTTCTAGAAAGGCATTTTGCTCTCTTAAGCTGAATTCAGTTTATCTTGGTTTGGTTAAAGAGCTACGTATTATGTCACCAGAGTTAGCTAGTTAGTTCATATTCTCAGCCGAGAAAACAAGAATATATTTAGCAATCCTAATTACTGAAAGTTTGAAAGCTTTTATTCTCTAAAACACGAAAAAAAACTACCCTTTTAGGATAGAAATGAGTTATTTTTAACCCCATCTTCTATAATACTCATGAAGAATTTAAAAAGTAGTATCTGCTGTTATGTTTAAAAAAAGCTTACAATCCCTATATTAATTAAGATATTTAAGCTATAAAAAGGTATTGAGTGTGAATTAGACTGACTTTCCTACTATGTACTGTTATAATGAATATTGTTCAATCTTTAATACACTAATGCATTACAATCCTCAAAATATATATCCTCTTTTCTTTCTTTTATAATTTGTGTTAATGGATTAACTGCTGTAATTATTCTTATATAGATGGAATGCATTAGCTAATCAGCTGTAACGTACTCATCAGTTGTACTGTATGGTTAATTTATGAGCATTCTCAATGTTTTTAACTAAGTAGGCCAACAATTGAAGAAAGAATCTATAACACTTGCTCAGGTGATATATGCGCTGATTACTCCTCTTTACTATTTGAATGCCTCTCTTTTGAGTAGATTTCAACTCTACAGAATAAGTGAAAAGAATTGGTTAAAAGCTCCTCATTTATTATTACTACCTTTAGAGGAAAAAAAGAATTTTCTCAGGACTTTGTTTTTCTTATAGTAGGAAAAAGTCCTCATTCGATAATAATGGATGTAAGGTTCATTAGTTTCAGAGAAATTAGACACCCAATGGATAGTAAATGTTTATTTATGTTATTGTTGTTATTATTATTATTTGAAGACATTTGAATGAGTTTGAAATAAGGAAGTAATTTCAACTTCTTCTTCTTTGTTCAGCAAAAAATGGGGTTAGTAATTCAACTGAGCAATTGTCAAGGAAATAAAATAACTCGAACATGAAATGTATTCATCAGATGTTTAGTTTAGTGCTCAGCCTAACGAGTCACACTTACATATGCTTACTTTTAATGACTAATATGTAGGCGGTATTATTTTGGATTTTGTTCTGGCTATTTGCAGTTCATTTTTTAATGTCAAAGAGAGGAAATTAATTGGCTTTTGATTAACAACGTGTTAGTGTGGTTAGTGTTCATTAGTTCAACTTGTCGCCACACTTTATCTCTACACAGGGAGTAGACATTTTTGGGAAGGCCGATAGAGAAATGTAATTCAAATTATCAGGGACAAATTAAATGCGGAGATAATCGTTTGGTGTTATAAAACAATCAGTGTTGTTAACATCAATTTTTTGCTTTTTCATTCAATATTGGTTTTCCCGTTGACTGACTGACCTGAGATGTTCGGCCTCTGTTGACATGTCGGCTACTTGTGCGCGGATGCTTCAGCTATGTCTCAGGATTAACTCGAAGTAATATTTGGTGGATGGTGACTAGTAGTTGAATTCAAGATGCACATTTTGTCCTATTTGGGACTCGTCATCCGGATGCACCTTCATTCCCCAGCGAGTGGTTGATGGCGTTTCAACTGAGGCTTGAACCCAGTACCCATCGTCTCCAACTCCCCTGGTTGTCACCATCGACCGAACTACTTCAAGTTAAGCCTCAGACATCGTCGAAACGTCCGGCATGTCAACAGATGTCGAATATCTCTTATCCAATCAACCAACGGGAAAATCAATATTGACTTTGAAAATAAATAATAACAGATTCCTGTCGCACAAAAGGTGGCTCTCGTGGCCCAAGTAGTCTAGTGGGTAGTGCTTTGGAGTTTGAAACGACGGACTGTTAGTTCGAGTCTCAGTGGGAACACTGTCATTCACTCACTGATTGGGGAATGCAGGTACATTCAGTGACGAGTCTCAGACAGGACGAAGTGCTGGTTCCCATTCACTGAATTACTACAAAACAATTATTCCTTGACTAATATGAAAGTATAATCCTATTATGGATAAAATTTTTATTTTGATGAAATCACACAGAATTATACAGTAATATTCACTGATGACGACGTTTCGAGCACAATTTATCTTTGGTACTCATAATCATCTCAGGGCACTCACTCACACAACTTTCTTGCTTCATTTATATACATGAGTAAAATTTGATGATTAGACATTTGAACAAAATCAATGTAAGATAAAGTACATTCGGAAATAATAATATTAATATCATCAATAAAATACAATAAAGGTAAAATATTCATTCAGTCATCTATCCTTTTCGGTAATTTCCTCTTCTCGCTCTACATTTATACACTGTGTTTATATGCATAGAATATTCTAGAATAGTAGTCAATAACAATATTAGTGTTTTTTAAATAATATCAATTTGTTAAGTAAGATAACAATGGAATTACAGTTCATTAAGGATGCTTAAATTATAATAATAATAAAAATGTAATAGCAAATAGAATATCAAATAAAATTAGGAAAATTCCACAAAAATTCAGGATCATTCGAACCTGTATGGCCAAAGTAGGGACAATGTTTGAACTAGCTACTTTTGGACACATAAATTAGTCTTCTTAATGTGGATCCCAACAGCCAGCCTCATCAGTACTAACTAAACGATCTCTTAAGGCGAAGTTAGCATTAGTTGGTGTGTGGTAAATAACTTTGAAAGCCTCAAAGTTGATATCAATCTTGTGTTCTCTATCCACAAGACAGGATAGAGTAGCGCTATGAACAGATTTTGTTTGTCATTTTTCTTAACCACCACTATGCAGGGTGATGTTCGGAACATAACTGATAAGATTTATCAGTAGTATATAAAGCGAGGTTCATAGGCATAAAAACGTCAAATTGCAGGCAGATAGATTTGACGTCAGAGGAAGCAAATAAAGCAGCCTTGCAGAGAAACATAGGAAACGTGAAAAGGGTGACAAAGAAATACATTTGAAGGAAGGCGAGAAGTAGCACAATACGGAAGATCTGTACAAATGGTGATTTGAACGTGAGGTGGACCTAATTTGGCTACAGAGAGATAACAAATTACAAATAAACATTCCTTTACCAAGTCTTTTGTCTTCTGCCCTAACATTAGTTAAGGGTTTTATTTTATTAGGGTAAAACAAAATGAACAAGAGAATTTATTTCCAATAAGTTGATGGTGGAGGTTTTTGGACATTTCAAATAAACGATGAGTCAACCAACAGCGACAACAACAACAGACAACATTCAGCATAAATGGGAAGAACCTGAAAGAAACAACCTCCTCTAACTACCTGGGAAGCATCGTTTCAACTACAGGCGGCGGAACTGACGAGGATATCAAAGCAAGGATCGGTAAAGCGAGACAAGCTTTCATTACTCTCAAGTCTGTGTGGAGGTCAACAGCACTCAGAATGAAAAATAAGATGCGGATTTTCAATTACAATGTGAAGTCAGTGCTAATATATGGATGAGAGATTTGGTGCCGCGTCACGAAGGGCACTTCAAACAAACTACAGACCTTCATCAATACCTGTCTTCGCTCAATACTGCTCAAGATCAGATGGGCGGCCAAAAACGATCAGCAGTAGGGAGAGATCTCTGGTAAGGAACGAATAAACCCAGCAGAAACCAATTGTGCAACAAATATGCAGGAAGAAATGGAGGTGGATTGACCATACTCTGAGGAAACCGTCAAGTGACATCACTAGACAAGCCATCGCTCGAGTGGAACCCGAACGGGTAGTGGCTAGTTGGTCGTTAGTGTGAGAGTGACACGGATGAGGTGATGTGAAGAGATGAAAGCATGTGGGCAGACTTGAAGCCACGTGAAAAATTTAGCAGAGAACCGAACGCAACGGAGACGTGCAGCTGAAGCCCTATGTTCCTCTGGGAATTAAAGGAAATAATAATAATAACCTTCCCTTTATTCTTAGTCATTTCTGTCTAGAAGTTTTCATTACCAACAATCCTACCCTTAATCATACATCGCTAGTTCAGTTCATGCGTGAAGCACTTTATAACCTCAGTATCATGAAATAAAAACTGTCCTCGTTAATTGTGGGTTGGTGCAGGTCGCAAATTTATGCAGGTCAAGAAACACTACTGCTTAATGCACTAAACTTTTGGCTAGGAGATTAGAATGTGAAAATGAAGTCTACGTATATGTAGTTCTGTTCCACTCATAATCTTTACACAGACACGCGGATAAAACTAACGCAATCAATCAAGTAACGGTGAACTTTGGTTGAAGACGCACAGAGAATGTCTGAAATAATCTGCGCGCTCTCACAAGCAGAATCTATGTAATTTATTTTACTTCAAAAATATATTGACATAAAAGACTGTATTCTAGGAATACTGTAAATTTTGACACTATCGCTTCTCATGGCAAACAGACAAAATCATTTTAAGAATATGATGTCTATAAAAACTGTATTTTCAAGTATTGGTTTTGTAGGGATTTTTTCTTTGATTGGTTGGAGGATTTCATCATGAATTGACATCAGTCAGAGAACAATTGGGAGACCTGCAAGGAGTACTGGATAGCTGTTTCGTCAGCTTACTTTGGGACTCTTCATCAGTGTGCACCCACTACCAGGGTTGAAACCCAGTACCTTCTGGTTACCAGGTGAGCTAGTTCGTAGACCATAAGGCCCCTGGGACCCAATCCAATGGCCAATCCATGAATTCTAACTTCTGCCAATTCACGACATAGCGTGACCACTTCGTAATGTCCTTTTCGATGAGTAACTGTCTCACCTTCAACCTTTTGTACCCTACTGGTCATGACTTCTCACTAGAACCCCATATAACTTCCTGGGTTGAATAGGGCCAGTTGCTAGTGACCATCAGATCAGTTTTCGAGCATTCGTTTTGTAGGGATTTTGTTTGATTGATTGGAGGATTTAACCATGAGCTTATATCTCTAAACCCTAATTTGATTATTCCTTCTTTTTTAATTCTTGTTGTCTACAGAAACTAAAATTCCATCGAATGATTTGAATAATCACAGTGTTCTTCCTCCTAACCCTGATTTTAACGGCAGTGGTGACTTTCATCGTAATGCTATTGCTGATGAATATTGTGTCAAGTCATCTACACCTGCGTCTTTATCATCATTTCATCGATCGCCTTCCCTATCACCTACGCCTTCCTCGCATTCAGCATCTCCAGCCTTAGAAACATCTGTACATACTGCCCCTAGTAGAAAATCATCTTCTGGTCAAATTGTCCGCAGTGGTGATTTAAGAGAACAACAACAAGAAGAAGAGAATTTACAACAACAGGCAACAGGCACTTCAAAATCCTTACAGTCAAAACATCGCCACAGCCTAAATTATAATCATCAAAGTCAACTTCATTCTAATGATGTTTCGAAAACTGCAAAAAAGAACTCTTATACCTCATCCATGGCAAATAATGAAAATTATCGATCTTCTCCAGACTTGTCAAATGATAGATTTCATAAACCGGTGTTCTATGGGTCGACAGGAACAAATATTCCATGTTTTGCATCAACTGGCCAAGAATTGCTTGAAAATAGAATGGTTGGAATAAGTGAGTAATTATTAATGTCAGTAGGTATTTTTTTTAAATGCAATTCGTTGAGTTTTTTTTGTTGTTGTTTGAGGATACTTCTGCACCATTGTAATTATGTGTACCTCATATCGATTTTTCGATTCGATTGAATTTCGTTGCATTCCTAGTGGAACATAAGGCAAACTTCAAGCGTCAACTTTGAATTTTCAATAGCAGTGATATTTTGTTATGGGTTGGGTTACTAGCTTCACGTGCAACTGTTTAAGCGAGGTAAAAGAGAGTGTCGGCCTGAGATCAAACTCCGGATCACAGGGCGCACCAGTATCTCAGTGTCTGAATGATCGATGAGTTTGCCTTGTGACCGAAAAGACCTGTGTTTGAACCCCGCCGGTGGGTATCTACTGCCGATAGGTCCCAAGCACAAGGACGGGACACCTGTCCTGTACTTCTGGGTTACAAGTCTCACCTGGTCTAGCGGTTTGAATTCCTGGCTTTTATCCAGATAGCCTGGGTTGAACTCCTGGCGCGGAACATACCTCAAATGTTTTGTGAAAATCCAATCCATGCAATCAAACAAAATTCCTACAAAACCAATACTTGAAAATTAATCTGATGCTCACTAGCGACTGGCTCTAGTCAGGCAGTTAACCTGGAATTCTAGTGGGAAGCCGTGATAAGTAGGGTACAGCAGGTTGAAGATGAGGCAGTAACTCATCACAGAAGACATTGCGAATTGGTCGCTCTATGTCATGAATTGGCAGAAGTTATAATTCATAGACTGGCCATTGGATAGGGTCCCAGTCACTTAATAGTCTACGAGCTCACCTTGTAACCAGACGGTCCCGCGTTTGAACCCCTGTGGTAGGTGCGAACTGATGAAAAGTCTCGAACCAGGACAAAACAGCTATCCAGTACTTCTTGCAGGTTTTTCAGTGGTTCTCTAACCAATGTCAGCTCATGATGAAATCCTCCATGCAATTTGGTTATTCCTAGATTTCATGGGAGAAGTATGAACACTGTACTATGTAGCATTTTCTTTATGCATATATTAGTCAGTAAAGTTATTTTAAAAAAGACTGAGAAATAATTATATCAAATATACTTCATGTAGTGTATATCGAAGTTAGATGAGGTGTCCTGAAAGCCCAAAAGCAATTTTTAGTGGACAGTGTCGAGTGACTTGCTGAATTCCATTTTCCACTGTTTCAGTTTTATTGGAGTTTTACTCTTCAGCAGTGTAACCTTGAAGCAATATGCTATAAGTTTGAAATAGAAAATGATTAGTTGTGAAAAACGTTTAAGAGGGGGTTAGTCATGGCTAATTGGCCATTATTTTTTTACCATACAGTCATTAACAGCTTTCGCGTCTGTCTATCTGTACGTGACTTTCATGTATTTGTTCCTCTAGCCCAATAACGCCTAGCAAGTAGCTCTGGTGTGTTTGGTTTTGATTTTTTCATTACAATAAATTGAGTAGTTATTTCTATCTTGGATAATTGTTTGAAATAAATTATTATTTATTATTTTATTGCAATTGAATTGGATAGAGTTCTGTATGAACTAATATGGAAGCCGTGGGAATTTTGTATATTCCTAAAACTGCATTTAATATTATTATTGTCATCATCTCATTAAGTCTCGAGTGGGGCATAGAGTTTCAACAGAACATCTTCACGTTCATTCTGTTCTCCTTCGTGCGGCCATTAGACGCCTAGCTCGTCGTTTCTCATATGGATTCCACTCGAGGAATTGATGTGTGATGTGTCACCCAACGGTCTCCTCTGCATGGTTCTGATCCAGCTGCATTTCGTTCTAAATATTTATTGGGCAATACATTTTTGTTCGGTTCTTTCCCAGAGTTCTTTGGTGTTAAGCCTCTCTGTCAATCTGATCTTCAATCTGGGTGAATGTTTACAACATCCAAGAGTTATTTCTTGATTGCATACATTTCAATTTAATAATAAAGTAAATATTTAGGCTCAAGGCGGCTTCATAGTTACTGTAAGTAACAAAACCACTTGCACTGAATTATATTGTTTGAAACAACTACAGGAAAGAAGGAACATCACACCAGTTAAAACTTTTCAGTAAGAGGGTATCTTCAGTCTTAATGAAATGCATGCTTCTTTTGTCATCAAAATCCTAAATAAGCAATCTAAAACTATTCATCCTATTGGCCTGTAAGGCCATAATTTCACCAGTACAAACTGTTAAAAATTAATCTTATGCTCGGTAGTGACTAGCATGGATCTCTTTCTAGTGGTAAATCGTGACTAGTAGGTAATTTCATATTAGTTTATTAGATATATCACACAGTCAGTGAAACAGTATTATTTACTGGATGACAAAGTTTCGAACACAATTTATTGTTTAAAATCATCTCATCAATTATAATCACACGACTTCGAAACTTGACTTTTATAGTTTTATTTATTCTTTCTTATTTCCCGTCGTAGGGTTAGTAGAATTTCCGAGATGTCCGGCTGGAGAGGTGGTGAATTATTTCTATTATACGTATTTGCAGTTGATTCGATAAACAAAGCTTCTGTTATCAATCTCTCCCTCCACCCAGCTGCGACATGAGATTTTAAAACTGTCATCCTATCCCATCTATCCTATTGTATGGTTGTGTGTAATTGCATGTAGTGAGTGCCATAACTGAACTATTCTCTAGATTTCTAATCTTATTTGGGTCAACCAATCTAGATTTTGCTAGGTTCTTATACTCCGCTAGTCTCACTGCCGCTGTTCTACTAGTTTGACCTACGTATTTGACCTGACAATCATTGCAGGCGGGTTATTAGATCAACTAAATTGTTTTGTTTAATCGGCTCCATGGAATCCTTTAACCGACAAGACTTGTTTCTAATTGAGTTTGTGGGTGGTTTGAATGTTAGGAATTCTGCGTAAGGTCTCCGAGGTTCCTTCTTTGTATGGATGGAATTACTACTGAAGACTTAGATTCCTTATTGTTGGTATTGTTGACAACAGAAGCCTCTGTTGGTTAAAGGATCAGTCCTGTGGAGCCAATTAAACAAAACAATTTTATTATATTATTATTATTGTTCCCTTGGGTTCCTAGTGGAACATAGGGCTTCAACTACACGTCTCCACTTGCTTCTGTCTTCTGCTGTACTTTTCACCTGCATCCATGTTAGTCCATACTGTTTCAGCTCCTCTTCACACGATCTCCTCCATGTCACCCTTGCACCGACGTCCCACTCGCCGCTTCCCTTTCGGGTTCCACTCGAGGGCTTGACGCGCGATGTCACTCAACGGCCTCCTCAGCGAGTGTCCAATCCATCTCCACTTCCTCCTGCATATTTGTTGGGCGATTGGTTCCTGTTTCGTTTGTTCCCATAGCTTCTTGTTTGTGATTCTTTCCGGCCATCTAATCTTCAGTATAGAGCGGAGACAGTTGTTGATAAAGGTCTGCAACAGGCTGTTGGAAATATTCTTTGTGACCCGCCAAGTTTCTGATCCGTAAAGCAAAATTGACTTGACGTTTGTATTGAAAATCCGAATTTTGTTGTTGATGCTGAGTGAGGAAGATTTCCAGATTGGTTTCAGGTTGATGAATGTGTTTCTCGCCTTCCCGATTCTTGATTTGACATCCTCGTCCGTTCCTCCTGTGGTTGAGACAATGCTCCCTAGATAAGTGAAAGAAGTAACCTCTTTCAAATCCCTCCCGTTGATGGTGATTGGCACTGGATGTTGCTGCTGTTTTTGTTGTTGTTGGTTGGTTATTTTCATGACCTCCGTCTTGTCTATGTTCACCTGGAGTCCTGTCTTTGCTGCTTCTTCGACCAGTTTGTCGGTTTTTGCTTGTAAGTCTTCGATTTTGTGTGACATCAAACATAAATCATCCGCAAAATTCAGGTCTTCTAGGTTCTTCACGTCGGTCCAGGATATCCCTGTCTTCTCGTTTCCCACTGTCTGACGCATAATCCAGTCCACCACAATTAGGAATATCATTGGTGATAATAAGCACCCTTGTCTGACTCCTGTGTTTACTCCAAACGCCTCTCTGAGTTTTCCGTTGTGGATCACTTGACATGTGCCGTTGTCGTACAGCTGTTGAATAAGTCTGATGAATATTTGGGGTACGCCGTAGCACTTGAGTAGTTTCCAAATTACTTCGCGGTCAACGCTGTCGAAGGCCTTCTCAAAGTCTATGAAGTTGAGGTAGAGATTTGATTGCCATTCCATGCTTTGTTCGATGATAATGCGTAGAGTTGCAATTTGGTCAGAACATGATTTGCCTTTCCTGAATCCAGCTTGTTCTGGTCGGAGTTCTGTATCCAGTGCGTCCTTGATTCTCTCCAGGATGATGCGACTCAGGATTTTACTTGGCGTCGACAGGATCATGATTCCTCGCCAGTTCTTGCAGAGTCCCAGATCGCCCTTCTTTGGTAGTTTCACCAGGTAGCCTTTCCTCCAGTCAGTAGGCACCTTTCCCTCTTTCCAGATCTTTTGCAATAATGGAGTCAGCATATCTGCCGTCGTTTCTGGGTCCGCTTTCAGTGCTTCCGGGGGTATTCCGTCTGGTCCAGCTGCTTTTCCAGCTTTCAGAAGCTTGATTGCATTCATGACTTAAGTTTCCGTTGGAGGATTGGTGTCAACTTGCAGTTGTGTACGTGCTGTTGTTGGTATTACTGGATGGGTTGTAGGTGGTGGTCGATTCAAGAGTCCTTTGAAGTGGTCCACCCATTGTTTAATCTGTCTTTCTTCTTTGGTAATCGGGTTCCCTTGGCTGTCTTTTATAGGTTTCACTTGTGTTGATCTCTTCCCGGATAGAGACTTGGTTATCTGATATAGCGTCCTCAGGTCCCTTTTGCCTGCTGCCTTCTCAGCTTCAGTAGCCAGGTTGTCGTAGAATTGTCTTTTGTCCCTCCTGGCACTCTTCTTCACTTCTTTGTCCAGTGCTGTGTAAGTTGAGCTCAGCGTCTCTTTCTCTTGTCCATCTTTGCATTGAATCATTTTTTCTTTCACCTTTCTCCTTTCCTCTATTAGCTTCCAAGTGTCCGTTGAGAGCCATTCCTTGTCTTGTTTCTTCTTTCTTCCTAAAACCGTTGAGCACGTTTCGTTGAAAATTACCTTCAGAGAGTTCCAATGGTCTTCCACGGATGATTCCTCAGTGGTGTCACGTAGTAGTGTTTCCTGCTTTGCTCTGACCGTTGCAGTGAAAATGTCCTGTGTGATTGTGTCCTTCAGTTTTTGCGTGTTGAACTTGCATTGTGGCCTATCCCCAGGTATCCTCGAGGCTTTCAGCTTCACCTTGAAAGTCCCTTGTACTAGATAGTGGTCTGAACCCACATCTGCTCCTCTCCTCGATCTTGTGTCCAGTAGGCTCCGTCTCCACTTCCTTGAGATTGAAATGAAGTCTATCTGGTTTTTGGTGTGTCCATCTGGTGAAATCCATGTTGCCTTGTGTATATCCCTGTGTTTTAACACACTGCCACCAATCACCAAATCATTGAAGGCGCAGAAGTCTGAGAAGAGTTCGCCATTTTCGTTCATTTCACCGAGGGCCTCACGACCCATGGTGAGTTCTCTTCCTGTATTGTCTCCTCTCAGTTTCGCATTCATGTCGCCCATCAGGGTTTTGATATCGCTCTTTGGGACGTTGTCCATTACTGTTTGTAGTTGACTGTAGAAATCCTCCTTCTTCTCATGTTCTGAGGCGTTTGTAGGCGCGTAGCACTGATTGATTGTAACCTTTTTTCCTTTTGAGTTGAACCTGGCTGTCATTATCCTGGAGGAGATTGGTTCCCACTGCATGAGAGCTTTAGCCGCTGTTGGTGACATCATGATGGCTACTCCCTCGGTGTGCTCGTGATTGTCCTCTGGATGACCGGAGTAGATTATTGTCTCTCCAGTTGATAGTTGGCTCCTTCCACATCCGTTCCATCTGCTCTCGCAGATTCCCAACACTTCTATTTTATATCTTCTCATTTCTGCGGCTACCTGAGCAGCCTTCCCAGCTTCGTACATTGTACGAACATTCCACGTGCCCATCCTTATTTTCGCTTTCATCGAAAGAAGGCACATCGGCTGACTGGCTTCCTGAAGGCTTTCACCAGCCTGCGTCATTTCACTTCCCCGATTCCAGCGAAAAATAAGGTCACTATTTGTAATTTTAGAATTTTGAATATATTTGTGCGTTGAAGTTTTAGTAGCAATTTGGTTAAGTTTTGGGGGTGGAGTTGCCAGCACCACGCCCCAACCCTCCCTCTTTATCCGGGCTTGGGACCGGCTAGAATACTAGTGACCTAGTAATCTAGGCGAGGTTGAAAACAATTTAGTTGATCTAATAACCCGCCTGCAATGATTGTCAGGTCAAATACGTAGGTCAAACTAGTAGAACAGCGGCAGTGAGACTAGCGGAGTATAAGAACCTAGCAAAATCTAGATTGGTTGACCCAAATAAGATTAGAAATCTAGAGAATAGTTCAGTTATGGCACTCACTACATGCAATTACACACAACCATACAATAGGATAGATGGGATAGGATGACAGTTTTAGAATCTAAATAACAACAGGGTGGAGTATCTACTAAAACTAAAGTTTTATTACGTTCAATGCCTAAACATTGTATTTTGAGATATTTTAATTTATTTTTGATATTAAAACATTTCGCGATTATCTACTTTAAAGGGAATTGTGTTTTGAGCAATAAGGCGTTTTAATGTATGATGCTTACATGATATTTTCACTGTTTCTTGACAATATATATATTTGTATTCAATTATTATAGTTGATTACGCGGCGGCTGCTTCAGTATCCAACCTGCTTAGTGAATGGCCAGATGCTCGATTAGTCACTCTCTACCGTAGTGGTCGTAAAAGAGTTTCTTCTATCCATAGAGATAAAGTCGACCCAAATGATACATTTCGACGTGGTTTTTCATCTGGTGGTGTTGGTGTTGGAAGTCTTGGCTTGAATATTGTTGGCGGTGATGGTTCTGAAGCAACTTTCATTTCTCATATACAACCTGATAAGCCTGCTGGTCAATCGAAAAGGATATTTGTTGGGGATCGATTGTTAACTGTAAGTTTTGAATATACTATTTCTGTACATATTATTGAAAAAAAATTTGTTGGGAATTTACAGTTGAAACTTTGGTGTGGTTGTGTTCTCTGAGCTGGATGGTTTGGTTGCGAAGCTTTCATTGCTCTACTGAGCAACATCTTCAGCGCATACTTCGATGTGAAGTGAGCTTTTAGAATTCTCTATGAGTTTATTAGTCATCTCTTCTAGTAACCTTGAACGTGATTGGTTGTTTTCGTGTGACATTTCATCCCCTAGTTTGCTTGTCTCGGTGCTGGCTGCTTCTTTGGTCTGAATGTCGTTAGTCATTCCTTCTGCTAACCTTGAACGTGATTGGTTGTTTTTGTGTGACTTCTCACTTTCTAGTTCACTTGTTTTGGTGTTGACTGTTTCCTTGACCTGAAGTTTGACTTTGTTTTTGTGTGAATTTCTTTGTATGGATTGGTATATTTTGTCAATCTCTATGTGTCTATTGATTGCTGATTCATTTGAATACCAGGCCTCTAGGAATTCTCTGACATTTTTGCAGTTCCCTTTGTCTAAGATTTGAACATTTTCCCAGTCGAATTGGTGCCCGTGGTTGTCTGCATGTAGTGATATGAGGGAGTGTATGTCGTGTCTTTTGACAGCTAGTTTGTGTTCGTGAATGCGAAGACGAAGAGGGCGTCCACTTTGACCAATGTAATGTTCGTCGCAGTCGTTGCAATTTATCTTGTAGATGACGTTAGTTTTGTCTTCTTTTGCCGTTGAGTCCTTTGGCTTACATAGAACTGAGTGTAGTGACTTTGTTGGTTTATGAGCGACATCGATTCCAAAAGGTTTGAATAGTCTTGCAGTGATTTCGGAGATATCTTTTATATATGGTAGGACGACTTTCTTTGTGTTTTCGCTGGTGGCCTTTGATTTGGTTGGTTGAGCTGGGGGTAGATGTCTTTTGATGAAGTTTCGTGGGTATCCATTTCTTTGGAAGACGTCCATAAGATGATTTTCTTCAATTTTCCTCAAGGCGGGAGTGCTGCAATGAGTCCTGGCTCTCTTGAACAATGTACGTATGCAGCTAATTTTGTGTGATGTTGGGTTGTTACTGTTGTAATTGAGTATTTGATCCGTGTGCGTTGGTTTTCTGTATACTTGGGTTTCTAATTTTCCTGTAGTTGTTCGTTTGATTAAGACGTCTGAGAATGGGATTTTGTTTTCATATTCTTCCTCTCTTGTGAATTTGATGTCGTTGAAGGTGTTGTTTATTATGTTGTGGGTATTGTCTAAGTTTTCTCTTTTGATTATCACGAATGTATCATCTATGTAGCGTATCCAAATTTTCGGTTTGATCTTTGGCAGAATTATGTTTTCCAGTCTTTGCATGACGGCTTCCGCAATCAATCCTGATATGGGTGATCCCATAGGTGTCCCTTGAATTTGTTCATACATTTGACCGTTGAATTGGAAATAAGTTGTGAGACACAAGTTTATGCATTCCATCCAACTTGAATGCTGCATTTTTGATTGTTGTATGTGTTCGTCGTTGTTGAGTAGTTGTTCCATGGTTTCTTTTGCTAGTTTTAGTCCAATCGAAGTATAATAGGGTGAGTAATATGGAGGTTAGGCGTCGAGTGTTAGGAGGCTAAGGAGGGAAAATCAATCGATGAGGTTGTGAAGCTACATGGATTGAGATGTCTAGGACATGTGCTACGCATACACTGCTAGCCATCGCCTTCCACGACGGAGAATGTTAGCTGGTATGGGATCAGGTTGGAAAAGAGGTAGTGGACCCGATGGTTGGAGACTATTAGTGGAAATCGTTGTCAGTGGCGGATGTGCATTAACTTCTTGTGGTCGCCCATATTCAGTGAATTCCTTTGGTTTTTCCATGTTACTATTCTTTTTCCCTCACATTTCTTCATATTGTCGTTCTTTTGAATCTCTTTCCTTATGTCTCTTGTCGTCCTTTTTGTGGTACATGAAGTGTGGCAAGTTGAACTGCTGCACTTCTGTGGATTAAGTTCTATGCTGAAATCAGTCAGTGAGTAATGTATTCGAAAGTTAGGACTCTGAAACCGTGAAATATGTGTATAATAAAGTGCCTTTTCAGCAAGTTGATTTAACAACAAAATCATCTCTGAACTTGTAATGGTATCTTTCAGTGAAGTATACGTACACTATATATATTCCCCTTCCTGACAATTCTCGTTCACATTCATACTGTCCATGATATCTATGTATACTTATACCTTTTGCTTATCATATGAATATATTTCACTCTTGTTCTTTATCCGAATTCATCATTTCATTCAAAATATTTTTGTTTACATTATTATGATTAACAAAGAGATCATCTTAAAAACGTCATCACTAAATCTACAGTACTGTATCATCGCATGCTCAGTCAAATCTTGTGGAAATATTTCCTACCTCAATAGTCAGTGATTATTCCTATATTTATTTTGCTTAAATGACGTTTCTCTACCTTTCTGATTAACAAGTCGATTATCATTATTATTATTGTTTCCTTTAGTTCCTAGAGAAACATAGGGCTTCAACCGCACGTCTCTCATTGCGTTCGGTTCTCTGCCAATGTTTTCATCTGACTCCACGTCTGCCCACATGCTTTCGTCTCCTCTTCACATCACCTCCTCCATTTCACCCTCGCACTGACAACCAACTCGCCACTTCCCTTTCGGGTTCCACTCGAGCAATGGCCTGTCGTGTGATGTCACTTGATGGTTTTCTCAGAGTATGACCAATCCACCTCCATTTCTTCCTGCATATTTGTTGCACAGTTGGTTCCTGCTTGGTTGGTTCGCTCCCAGAGATCTCTCCCTATTGCTGATCGTTTCTGACCGGCCATCTGATCTTGAGTAGTATTGAGCGAAGACAGCTGTTGATGAAGGTCTGTAGTTTGTTTGAGGTGCTCTTCATGACTCTCCAAGTCTCTGATCCGTATTGAGTAGCACTGACTTTACATTGTAATTGAAAATCCACATCTTATTTTTCATTCTGAGTACTGTTGACCTCCACACAGACTTGAGAATAATGAAAGGTTGTCTTGCTTATTCGATCCTTCCTTTGATATCCTCGTCAGTTCCGCGAACAAGTCGATGGTGTAGTTAAAAGTAAAAGCAACCCAGTGTAAACGTTATTTTAACTTTAGTGCAGATTTGAAGTCATGGTTTCATAAAAATTTTAGCCCTTAAATGATACGTATACGTGCACATAACTTATGCCTGTGGAAATCTCACTAAGTTTGAATTAAGTAGTCGGAATGTTTCATTTGATAGACTGTTTAGAAATTCTGCAGGGAAATTAAGATTTGCCCATGGGAAAGACACGATAACTATCTCTCCTACCAAAAATGAAACCCAAAATTTGGATACGTTACGTAGATGACACATTTGTAATAATCAAAAGAAGAGAGTTGGATAAAACTCACCACTTAATAAACAACATCTTCAATGACATCAAATTCACACGAGAAGAGGAATCCGAGAACAAAATCCCTTTTTGAACGTCTTAGTCAAGTGAACAACCACAGGGGAATTAGAAACTCAAGTTTATAGAAAATCAACTCACACAGACCGATTACTCAATATAACAGCAACAATCCGATAACACACAAAAGGAATTGTATACAAACACTATTCAAGAGGGCCAGCTAAGACTCATTGCAGCACTCCCACCTTAACGGAAATTGAAGAAAGAAATCTCATGGACGTCTTCCAAAAGAATGGATATCCACGGAATTTCATCAAAAGACATATACCCCCAAGCCAACCTATCAAACCAAAAGCCTCCGAAGAATGCACCAAGAAAATTGCCCTAACATATATAAAGGAAATCTCAGAAATCGATGCAAGACTTTTCAAACCTTTAGGAATTGACGTCGCACACAAACCAACAAAATCACTTCACTCAGTTTTATGTCAACCAAAAGACTCAACAGCGAATGAAGATAAAACCAACATCATCTACAAAATAAATTGTAACGACTGCGAAAAACACTACATTGGCCAAAGTGGACGTCCTCTTCGTCTTCGTATCCATGGTCACAAACTAGCCGTCAAAAGACATGACATCCACTCCCTCATATCACTACATACAGACAACCACGGACATCAATTCGGCTGAGACAACCAGCTTTCAAATATTAGACAGAGGAAACACCAAGAATGCTAGAGAATTTTTAGAAGCCGGCCTGGTATTCCAGTGAATCGTCAATCAATAGACACATTGACATAGACAAAATTTACCAATCGATAAGAAGGAAATCTCACACACAAAGGGTCAAAGTTCAAGTCAAGGAAACAATCAGTTCCAATACAAGTCCTGGAGGGTGTGAAAACACACAAAAGCAACCAATCATGGCGGTGAAGGTCACCAGGAGAAATGACTAATAACCTTGTGGAGAAATCTAAAATCTCACTTCAATTCAAATTGAAGTATTCACTGAAGATGTTGCCCAGTAGGGTAATGAAAGCTTGGCAAATAAACCATCCAGCCAGCTCAGAGAACACAACTACATAAAAATCATCCACCTGAGCTACAAATCTTCTCCATCATATCTAATATCCCTCCTTAATATAGTAACTTTGTTTCATGTATTACACAGTAATGCTGCAAATGTCTTTGCGAACTCAATTTACAGACATGTGTAGGTGCTCACATAATTTGAATAAAGCAAGAACAACAGTGATTTTTGCAGAATAGAATGGCTTCTCATCAATTGCTCATAGCCTAAAGACATTATTAAGTATATCTACAGAATCAGTTTTAACATACTTGCACAGAGTTCATTCCAAACAAAAAATCAATATATGCATACAGTGTTAATAATAACAATTTATTTTTTATCATTTTATTCCTTTACATACCCAGTGGAACAAAGGGCTTCAAGCTAGAGAGTTAAAGTTTCGGTAGCAGTGGTGATCATTTTTATGGGATGTGGTTGCTAGCCCATGCCCAACCTTCCCTCTTTACCAATCTTATTACTGTCTTAACTAGGTAAAGGAATGCGTTGGTGGCCAGGGATTTAAACCCGAACCACGTGCGTGATTGGCTAGCATTCTACCGTTGTACCACCGACGCTCACTAATAGTAATAATAATAATCACTTTATCCCAAACAATAATGGTCATACACAAGAAATCTTTTGGCGTTATGTAATCAGACGAAAGAGAGAATGAAAACATCCAGTACCCTTGCGACCGGTAACATTGGAAGAACAGAACAAGAAGGACATGTCTCCGATTTTCCGAACACACAAAAAGCCTATATCTAAAGGGAACAAATGCTTTAAACAGTGCCATCTCCAAGCATCTCTTTGACAAGGGTAATGACGTGAACATCACAGAATCGTTGAAAATTATGAATAGGCAAAAGAGTTCAATTCTTCTTAAGTTTGCCAAAGCGATCTCCATCAAGCACCTGAAACCTGATTTATGCGTTCAGAAAGAAGTGGTTATCAGTCTTTCCTTGCCCTGGTAACTGGATATTTTCACCTCACCCTCATCTGATTACGTAATGCCGAAAGTTTCCAGTATGTATGATAATCATTGTTCAGGATAAAGTGTTAATTGTACGCTTATATTGATTGATTTTTGTTTAAAAATGAACTCTCTGTGCACGTATGTTAAAATTGTTTGTGTAGATATAATAATGTCTTTGGGCTATAAGCAGCTAAATTGATGAGAAGCCAACGAAATAAATGATTGGAACCACTGAATTCTGCACAAATTTTTATATTTGGCTTTACCCATATTCGTTAAAGGGGAATAAATGTGTGAAGTAAATAAATAATGCAAAGTCACTCTGTGCTACATCAACTGAAATTATTATACTTTGAAATCGTCGTCTGCCATAGTACTGCAGTTGTCTTCACATGAGGGTGAATCTGCTTTATGCAATATGTCTTCTTTATTTTTTTTAGACTGCACCACATTTTACAAAAATTAACATATTCTAATAAGATAGTTTAGTCATACTAATTCAGCAGATCCGTTAATCACTAAAGTAACAGTAACTATGATTCTCATTAACATTAGCCAACAAGAAAATTTCTACAAAGAATAATTTATAAAACCTAAGCAGATCTGAAGAAAAAGAAACGATTGGTCAGCCAATCAGTGATTGTGTTTCAATCAGCAGAAAGCGTCCATCAAATCTATTTTGATCGGATCATGTTAATTATTAATGTTATTATAATTATCTACATGGGGATAGCCAGTATATATTGTATATATGTATATACTTTGACATTCAGATAAATAATGCTTATATGTTCACCCATCTATCCGTTTTATTATACTTGACATGCATATTTTCAAATATAGTACAAACAGAGTATCTATTTTGCAATAACCTTCATTCCACCAAACTTTGCATAATACGAAATATTCACACACGTGATACAATAACAGTAAAGTAAGGAATCAACTGGGAAAATCACTTCGACAGCGTTGATCGTGAAGTAATGTGAAATTTACTGCAACACTATTATTATTATTGTTTCCTTTAATTCCTAGAGGAAAATAGGGCTTCAGCCATGCGTCTCCATTGCGTTCGGTTCTCTGCTAGAGTCTTCATCTGGCTCCAAGTCTGCCCACACGTCTTCAACTCGTCTTCACATGACCTCCTCCAAGTCACCCTTGCACTGACGACCAACTAATCGCTCCTCTTTCGCGTTCCACTCAAGGGCTTGTCTAGTGATGTCACTTGATGGTTTCCTCAGAGTATGGTCAATCCATCTCCATTTCTTCCTGCCTATTTGTTTCACAATCGGTGCCTGGTTGGTTCGCTCATTGCCAGAGATCTCTGTTGCTGATTTTCTCTGGGCATCTGATCTTGAGTAGTGAGCGAAGGCATCTGTTAATGAAGGTCTGTAGTTTGTTTGAGATGGTCTTTATGACGCACAGTGCAAGTCTCTGATCCGTATAGTGGCACTGACTTCACATTGGAGTTGAAAATCCGGATCTTATTTTCGATGCTGAGTGCTGTTGACCTCCACACAGACTTGAGAGTAGTGAAAGCTTGTCTTGCTTTTCCGATTCTTGCTTTGATATCCTCCTCAGCTCCGCCTGTAGTTGAAACAATGCTTCCCAGGTAGGTAAAAGAGGTTGTTTCTTTCAGGTTCCTCCCATTTATGCCGGCTGATCGTTGTCTGTTGTTGTTGTTCTTGTCCAGGAATGTTCATTACCTCTGTTTTCTCTATGTTCACCTGAAGTCCTATCTTTTGTGCTTCTTCGGCCAACTTGTTGCTTTTCGCTACTGCAACACTATGGGACTCCCTAAATCATTTTTAACCTCATTCAACAGCTGTATAATGATGATGTCACCTGTCAGGTGATCCATAACAGAAAACTCAGCTAAGCCTTTCAAGTGAGGACAGGAGTTAGACAAGGCTGCTTGTCTGGTGGACTGGATTATGCAGAAGACTATGTGTGGGTGCGAGAAGACACGAATACGCTGAACCGATTCGATTTCGCGGACGATTAATGTCTAGTATCACAAAAATTCGAAGGAAATATACAGGCGAAAATCAACAACAAGTTGACAGAAGAGGCAGGTAGCAAAGACAGGACTTCAAGTGAACGTAGAGAAGATTGAGGTGTCGAAGATAAGTGACCATCACCACCACCAACAACACAAGCCAATGCTAACAACGGGAGGAATTTGAAAAAAGGCCCTTCCGCCTACTTATCTAGACAAAATGTTTTCAACTGCAGGCAATAGCGCAGATGTCGATGTCGAAACCAGAATCATAAAGACAAGGGAGACCTTCATCACTCAAGTAGCTCAGCAGCTTGACCTGCTTACTAAGTTACCGGGTTCACCTCTTGTGGGTTCGTTAGCGCGTACTTCTGAAGAGTACCAAACTAGGATGAAACAGCTGTCTAGTACTCCCTGGTGGTTTTAAACGGTTCTCTAACTGACATCAGTCCGTGATCAAAAATAGAATATCTTATTTGATATTTTATGGCTAATCCGTTTTATGAATAAATGCTCACCACATTTCATGATATCAACCTGTTTGAAGGTAATACAAAAGTGGAAGCTTGATTGGACACTAGTAACTAGTGTGACGTGTTTAGTCCTTTCTTTGGTGCAGACTGAATTCTATCGTCAGTCAGGTTTGCAATGTGGCCACCATTCTAGGTAGCTCGCCATCATGGTGCACATTGACTTGATGATATTAGATAGATTGAGGCAATTGGCCACAGGAAGCCTTGGACGTAGGTTTCGTGCTTAATGGCACCCATCAGCAAGGTGGATCTGCAATCTTGAAGGAACTCATGTCCCTTCTGAGATTCGAACCCGCGTCACGCAGTGAGAGCTGCAGTTAGAGACGTAACCACTGAGCTCTCACTGGGTGACGTGGGTTCGAATCTCAGAAGGGACATGAGTTCCTTCAATTTTGCAGATACGCCTTGCTGACTGTCGAGTGCCAACTAGCACGAAACCTAGGTCAAGCAAGGCTTCCTGTGGCCGATTGCCTCAATCTATCTAATATCATCAAAAGTGGAAGCGTTTGGATAATACATAATTATTCGATGATTTCAGCTGTTGGACAATCTTTTTTAGAATCAGCGATTCCAAATTGACTTTTTCAAATGAAGGACTCCCACAAATAAAGTAAAAATACTAACCAATGAACACTCTTCACAGCCTGTTTCACACTTGAGCAAATTTTTTGTCATTATCAGTTCTGATAAGTTAGTCGTCATCTAACCCCCCCCCAAAAAAAAAGTTGTTTTACAGTCTAACTTTATCAAAAGGCATCCGTTGACAAGTTTATTCTCTCAATAGAAAAAATAGAACAATAGATATATTGACGTAAACAGTGTGTTTTTGATCCTTTATCCTGTCAAGTAGTATCTTTCCCAGCCTTTTTTTTTCTAAAAAAATGAAAACAAACATTTATGTTTTTTTTTTCCAGACAAATTGTTTTATCTTACTTAGTAGTAAGAAAAATGGTAGGCAAACATTAGGAATTTATCTGATGCTTCGGAGTTTCCAGCAGAATTTGACTATCCTTCATATTACAACGCACACACACACACACACACAGAGGAAATGTAACAATGAGATATATATGCAGTAGGATATTTCGGACAATGCATGCCTCAATGTGTACACGTCTTTAATTCAATTTGCTAACATTTTGCAAACAAATCATGGACAGTAACACAGATGGTATGATAGTCGAACTGATGACGTAATATGTCACACACACAGAAAATGATAACTGTGAATTCAAATAAATTTGTATTTTCTATGGTTTGGTTTGTAAGGGTTTGTTATGTTTTACGAGTTGATCACGGATTGATATCAGTTAGAGAACCATTGAAAACCAGGGAGTACTGGACAGCTGCTGTTTCATCCTAGTTTGGGAATCATCGGCAGTACGCACCCACCAACAGGGTTCGAACCCAGGACCTTCCGGTTACAAGGCAAGCTCATATACCATTCAGCCACTGGGACCCGATTCAATGGCCAGCCCATGAATTCTAACTTCTACCAATTCGTGATTTAGCGCGACCCCAACCAGTGTCGTTGGTGGGACATCCATCCACACATGTGACATCTAATTGGACCTCACTGGTCACGACTTCTCACTAGAACTCCAGGAAACTCCATCCTGTAGCAAGTCACTAGCGAGCATCAGATTAATTTTCTATGGTTTGGTTTGTAAGGGTAAAACATAACAAACCCTTACAAACCAAACCATAGAAAATTAATCTGATGCTCGCTAGTGACTTGCTACAGGATGGAGCTTCCTGGAGTTCTAGTGAGAAGTCATGACCAGTGAGGTCCAATTAGATGTCACGTGTGTGGATGGATGTCCCACCAACGACAATAGTTGGGGTCGCGCTAAAATCACGAATTGGTAGAAGTTAGAATTCATGGGCTGGCCATTGAATCGGGTCCCAGTGGCTGAATGGTATACGAGCTTGCCTTGTAACCGGAAGGTCCTGGGTTCGAATCCCAGTGCGTGCGTACTGCCGATGATTCCGAAAATTGTATTTACTGACAATAGTAGTTCGCCTGACCTAATGCTATCTGACCTGAAGCGAAAATCAATCCGCTTATGAAATTTTTTTTCTTCTTTTTGCTACCCTCCTTCGAGAGAAATTCACGACATTTGGTTGAAAGCCAATTAGCAAAAAAGGTGCATGAGTACATTATATTGATCCATGAACACACTAATAACTGAATAACTGAAGACTTCAGGTAAAAACAGTTTTATTTCTCAGAAAGTGACAGTTTGTGCGAAAAATCTCAGGGAGACTTATCTCATGTATTGAGATACACCACCTCACCACCTCAATTAAACAATATATGACCATTTACTTACACTAACATTTGCGCATCACTAACTCCGTCGCTAACACTAGAGACACAACTTTAGTCCAAAAAAACCTAAAAAAATATAATTTACAAAATATCTTGTAATGACTCTGAGTTAAGTCAACTACATAGGTCAAACTAGTAGATCATGGGTAATCAGATTGTCGGAACATAGAATTTAGCTAAGTTAAGAATGGTTGACCCCGAGAAGATGAGTTATTTAGAAAAAAGCTCAGCGATTGCACTGCATGCATTGACACACAACCACACAATAGGGTTGGAGAGGATTAAGATTCTAACAAGTAGTCTAGGTAGGTGGAGAGAGAGATTGATTACTGAATCCTGGTTCATTGAATCTATAGCCAACTTTATGCAACAGAAATGACTCAATGCAAATACCAGAAATATGGAAGATATTATTACCACCAGTCAGTCAAATCAGAGGAGGATAATAAATAATCTCAAAATTCTATTTCAATTCACGTACATCATAAAATTCTAACAAGTTACTTATTATGACTACAAAAGCACTCGTCTTATTTCCCATCTGATTGTACTTGATTGATAAC
This sequence comes from Trichobilharzia szidati, assembly GCA_944472155.2. Taxonomy (NCBI): domain Eukaryota; kingdom Metazoa; phylum Platyhelminthes; class Trematoda; order Strigeidida; family Schistosomatidae; genus Trichobilharzia; species Trichobilharzia szidati. The sequence continues at coordinate 187,024,896 of OX235271.1, read as the reverse complement.
ACTCACATAATTATTTCTGAATGTTTGTTATCCCATATTGATTTTTATTCAAATGTCTAATCATCAATTTTTACTCATGTATATAAATGAAGCAAGAAAGTTGTGTGAGTGAGTGACTTGATATGATTATGAGCAGCAATAGTTTGTGCTCGAAACGTGGTCATCAGTTAATATTAGTGTAACACTACACTAAGTGATTTTTCAAAATAAAATTTAATCCATAATAGAGTTATACTCTGCCACAGTGCTCAAATTTTATACTTATATCAATAATACATTTGGTGAAAGCAGATTTTAAAATGTTTAGAAGTACATTTTGAGACTCAACGACATAACTGAAGAACAGTTATCTCATGTAATGGGATACGTCGCCTATCCAGCCACCCCCTCCACCAACACGATTATACTTTTTCTCATGTTTAGTAGAAACTTGTGAAATCCCATGTTGTAGACGTTTTCATTAGTCAAAAGAGTAAATAAAGCCATTAGAGGTCATATTTCAATAGATTTAAACAATGTTAACTGAAGAAACTATATATGCAATATAATGATGGAGAATTTCAGTAGCCCAAGTTTTAAGCAAGTTACCAGTGTATTATTATCTCCTCTTTTAATCTGCCTCCGTCACTAATAATTGTTTCTATGTAAACGGATGTATAAAAATGCTATTGTACAAGTTTTAAGGTTGAAATTGCCGAGAAGATATCTGTCCTACTGAGCCTCTTGTTCTATTCTCTTAAATGTCGTGAATGCATTATACTGTAGTGCACAACAACTTAAAACTCTGAAATCGCACTAAGACACCAGAGTCATTTTTTTCTTATATTTCGCTGTACTCCACTAATAATGTACATAGTGGCCCCATTTACCTTGAACACTTTCTTTTCACATTTCTTTATTACTCTCTTCAATCTTCCTTGTTCTCTGAATGTTATTGTACAAACCTCTATCTCTCAACCCATTGCTTTCGTGTATCGAAGGTTTCTGGTATCCTACCAACCGTCTAAGGTGGGGGGGGGATAACCTGTAGTGGACCTTGAATGTTTGAACTTTTGTTTTAATGCATTCATATACCATGGCGCTACGCCATCTTTGTTTTTTCCTGCTTGACTGCTCGTACATGGCTCGCTCCACCGTTGTGCTGTCTTTAAGCATACACCTCAAGCTTGCTATCCCAACCTGTCGATAGATAAGCTGTGCAATATTTTCACTTGTTATATAAATATAATTCATATCAGGGTACACAACAGTGCATAAGCCTTCTACCTGGACTTCATTTATCAGCAGTACATACACGGCAGGTAGTGTACTGATCAAGGTTGACTGAGGGAAGCAAGTTTCATACATTTATTCCCTCTAATAAATTTGAGCAAAGCAAGAACTACAGTTTTAGCAGAATAAATTGGTACCATCTTTTATTTCGTTGCCTTCTCGTCAGCTGCTTACAGGCCAAAGACATTATTAAATGTATCTACAAAAACAATTTTAACATACTTGCACAGAGTTCATTTTAAACAAAAATCAATCGATCAATATATGCATACAGTAATAATATATATATATATATATATATATTAAACACTATTCCGAACAATAATAATCATACACAATGGAAACTTTTCAGCATTTCGCATTCAGATGAAAGAGAGATGAAAAATATCCAGTTACCAGGACAAAGAAAGACTGATAACCGCTTCTTTCTGAACGCATAAATCAGGTTTCAGGCGCTTGATGGAAATGGCTTCAGCAAAGTTGAGGAGAAATGATCTCTTTTGCCTATTGATACTTTTGAACGACTTTTCGACGTCCACCTCATGACCCGTGTCGAGGAGATGACTGACGATGGCACTGTTTAAAGCATCTGTTTCCTTTAGACATAAACTTTTTGGTACATGTTCAGAAAATCGTAGATATGCCCTTCTTCTTTCTGTCCTTCCAATGTAACTGCTCCTGCAGATACATGTAAATTTGTATATACAGTTGGAGTTGTTAACATGAGAAGGATATCTATCGATTTTTGATTGCACCAACGAGCAAGTTGTTCGATAGACTGGGACGAGCTTAGCTGCAGGATAGGCTATGGCTAGTGATGTACTCAGCCTTCTGTTGATCATTGCTGCAATGTTTTCATTTTTTTAATCAAGCTGAATGTCGATTGGCTTTTTACCCACTGTGATTTGTTTTACATTTGTGACTTCAGATTTTCCATACTTGTTGATGAACCTTTGAGGGTACCCATTGCTCTTCAATATCTTTTCAAGAAACTCAAATTCTTCCTCTAATTTCTCGATAGAGCATATTTTCCTCGCTCTATATTACAGAGTCTTGACTAGTCCGCGTTTAAAGCAAGTTTAGTAGATGCTGACGTTAAGGTCTATGTAGAGGTCGGCTTGGGCACTTACAATACCTTCATAATACTTTCAGACAGATATTTGTACGCTGATCAATAATAAATACTTACAATATAAAAGTAAATGTTCAATCCTTTTTAATTATGCTAATGGGATTCACAAAGGTCAAATAATTTGAAATGCCTACCAGATAAACTCTTCTTGTGTGTAAGTCAAGCGTTTTTAAACAAGAAAAAAGAAACAAGATCATTATAAGGACACAGAATGATGTTTTATAGTTTTGTTAGAAAGACGTTCAGAATTCTAAAAGGGAATGAGGTTAACCACGCATTCATCTTACTGAATATTTGAAAGAAAAATAATTCTATAGTTTTTTTTGGTAGTAAATTCGTTAATACTATGTAACTCTTAACTTTCTGATAGCGAATTTAAGCTATCACCGCCAAAGTCAAGGCCTGTATAACGTCGGCCTTGCAGAGCCAAACAGATTTAGAGAGTGCTACGATAGGCCATTCCAAATCAAGTCCTGCCTGCATTTATGGATTCGGTGAGGGGATAGGTACAGTATTCCAATTGTTTCCGAGGTACTTATTGCTGTAAACCTACACTGTTAGCTAGGTCTAGTGTTCCTATCATGTTCCTATCATCACTATTCACGAATGTACCATTTACCGAGACGGTAGATGACATTTGTCAAGAAATCACCGAAAGGCAATTGGACTTCGGAATATCCTTGTGTAGCCTCAAAGAATTACTTCTTAGATGAACAGTGAATGTTCACTTTGTCTTCAGTAATTCATACTACCGACAAGTAGATGGAATACCTATGGGTTCGCCGTTAGGCCCAATCTTTTTGCGGACTTCTTCCTTACAAAACTTGAAAATGGGAGATTGAAAGACACCATCAAGAAGTTGGATATGTATTACTGTTAGATGTCGATGATACACTTATGTTAGTTGAGGTGAATGCAAACATACACGAATTGTGATAAAATTCAACAACGTTCACCCTTCGCTTATTTTTACTTGTGAAGAGGAGCTGGATAATAAACTAAGTTTTCTGGACGTCTTGCCAAGTAGACGTGAAGATGGATCACTTAGGAGAAGCGTGTATAGTAAAAGCACACTCACAGGGAAATAGACACACTTCTTTAGTTATGTGTCCATTAAATATAAAAGAAATGTTGTTAAGTGTCTTATGAGCAGAGCAAGAAAGATGGGTACGGATTACCCTTTACAAAAGAAATTGGAATATATTCATGATTCCTTGATAGAGAAGCGCTATACAAGTAATTTCCTAAAGACATACATGAAAACATTGGAGAGAAAGCCTGAAACTATGATTGCACGTAAAAAAAAATCTCTATTTATTAAGTTACAATTTAATGGTGACTTGTCAAGTGAGATTTTGCGCCAGAGACTTTTCAAGAGTATACGAAGAACTTTTTACGCAGTAAACCTATGTTTTTCCTTCTCTAGGCGACGAATGATTGGGACGCAAATGAAGGATAAGCTGGATAGTTTAGCCACATCTATGTGTATTTATCAGTTCAACTGCACCCGTTGGGATAGTTATTTTGGGCATACTACTAGACAACTTAGGCAACGTGTTAGTCAACATCGCCCATCGTGGTTCGGCAAACGACAGACAAAAACAATCCGTTGCTGTATTTTGTCACGCTTAGTTGATAGTGGTCATGTAGTGGAGAAAACAAGAGCTTTCAAAGTAATTCATCGTATCTCACCGAATCTTTCCAATAGACTTCGCATTCGTCTACTGCACACAGCTGAGGCGATAGGCATTTGAACTATTAAACCTAAACTATGCATTCAAAAGAAGTTCGTACAGCCATTATCCCTCCCTTGGCCTATTAAGACCCAATTAACTAATGACTTCTCCCCCCATCCCATACTTATATTTTCAACCCCTCTCCTATCATCCCTTAATTTTATCACACCTTCATTAAAAACGTGTTTCATTTACTTCCCTTACAACCTAGCATTACGTAATCGGTTTCCTTTTGTTTTTCTTAGCCTTTATTGACTACTACGTCTACCTGAACATTTGTCTGTTTAATCATGCTGTTTTTCGTCATTCGTGTTATCACAGATTGCCTCACTTTTTCATCCTTATAAGTGATAAAACCATTATTATTATCATTATTATTACTACTATTATGACTAATTGCACAATTTACATTCGCCATGTTATTTTTCCATAGACAAAACGCCATAATTGGTTTATATATGAATATTTATTTGTAAAGTTATGTATGTTAGAGTTAAGCCTGATGAGATCTAATCGAAACAAAATTGTTCGCTTAAATGTGTCGTTCTAAATTTCGTAGGGATAATCTAACCTTAAGGTTAGAACTGGGGTGTTTAGAGTTAAGGGTAAGACTAGATTTCTGGTTAGATTAAAGACCAGTGTCAGGAATATCAATGAATCCCAAAGTACCACGATCCACAGTCACCTTCATAAATATATCCATCTCATGTGGTATGATTTCTGCGTGGATTATCCTTGGAGTAACTGGGAAACATTCTTACAGCCCATAAGAGACAGTTATCCAGCGTAATATCATGTTTCTAATGTTGTATAGCACATTTTTCTTATGATTATGCGACCTTTTTACATCTGACTCTCTGATTGGTTGTTCAAAGTCAGAGTGCTTTCGTGTATGATAGTTCAACTTTGCCTTTCTAATTCTTTTTTTTAGCATCACAACAAGATTTCCCCATTTTTTTGTTATTTGTGATTGTTATTATTCTTTGGCAATATTTCAGGTAAATGGCGTCGACGTGACTAGATTTGGACATGAGAAAGCGGCTGCAGCTCTACGTGATGCTCGTGATCGTGTTGATCTTCTTTTGGCTTACCGACCTGAAGGTTAGTTGTATGTATGTATGTGCATGTGTTAATGTACACCTAATTATTCATAAATATTAAATTTGTTTTTACAGTACGGCGATGTTTATATTTCCCCCCGCCTTCACTTGTGACCTCTGAATTCTTTTGGTTGTATTGTTTTAGCTTATCAAATGAAGGCCAATTAAATCAAGGTCATTTATGCCTATATTTATAGAGCTGATGTCAATATTTTTTTCTCACTGTTGATTCGAGACAGTAAAAGCTGTTTACTCAGAATGGTCTGTCTCCCTCTTGTCTTCTTAGCGTCGCGTGCCGGTGTGGTACGATGTCGTGCTACCCTCTTTCATGAAAAGCAATTGTACATAAATGGGATTGTACAGCTAAAGAGAAGAATGAAATCGTCGAAAACAGCCTCCTCCTTGACCTTCTTTTTATCTATCAACCCCCAGTTTTTTTTCTGCGTGTATTTGCGTAGAATGTGCAAGAAATGGAAGTCACACTGGGTCGTGACAGTGTTAGACTCTCGGACCTCACATAGTCGGGGTCCGATCCCTGCCGACGCAACCGATATCTATTCGGCCTCAAATGTGGCTCCGATATCCATGTGAAATCATACTTGTACTGAAATACGGTGTGCATCAAGCTGAATCAAATAAATTAAAAATAAATAAATCCCTACAAATCAACCCACTTGAAAATTAATCTGATGCTCGCTAGTGACTACTGGTTACAGGACGAAGTTGCCTGGAACTCTTCCCAGTGAAAGCTCGTGACCAGCAGGGTGCACTCGGTCGGGAGTGAGGACTTTGGTTGGTGGTCGCGTTTAATTACGAATTGGTAGAAGTTAGAATTCGTGGACTGGCCATTAAGTCAGGTCATAGTTGCTGAATGGTCTACGAGCTTCCCTTGTATTCTGAAGGTCCTGCGTTCAGTCCCAGTCAGTGAGTTCGTACTTCCGATGAGTCCCAAGCGGTAGGATGAAATCACTGTCCCGTACTCACTGTTGTTGGTTTTCACTGGTTCTTTACCTGATATCAATCCATAGTCAACTTTGAAACACATCAATTGCCTACCAACCTACATACATTAAACTTGTAATGTACTATTTCTTATTGAGTGACAGCACATTTTCCTATTCGAAAGGACGTCGTACATCTAATTCAGTATAATTTGAAGGTCATTCTACTGAACTATAACTTTGTTTATATATTTAAACAAATTAAGTACACCATTACCTATTGATAAATGAATACACAGACAAAAATAAGAAACAGAAGAAGATCACTCCTCGATAATGGCGGGATTACTTGATATAAGGAAAGACAATTTGCATAAAGGTCGGATTAGTTTTGTAGGTAGATTTAAAATTTAAATAAACTTGATTAGATGAATGATGAATGATGATGTTTCAATGCTTAAAAATAGGACAAATTACAATCTTGTGTGTCTTTATGTGTATGTTTCCTTCAAACAGCATTTTCTCATATCTCTTCTCCTCATATTTTTTTTGTTAACATTTGCTTTTTTTCCTCCTCAAATCTTTGTGTTATTGCATTTATGACAGGAGATTTTTATTTTTCTTACTGTGATTTTTACGTATAATGAAATTGGTCACAAAGCTACTTACTATACACCCACGCTAGGATCACTAATATTATTATTTTGTTTTTGTTTAATTCAAAGTAGTGTATTATGGCTGATAAAGATTAAGAGTTACGAATTTAAAACTTAATTTTAGTTGTTGTTGTTTTTGTCTGTCTTTGCTAAAATACAGACTGATTTCATTCAGTTCATAATGAAATCCTCCTCCAACCAATCAAACAAAATTCCGTACAAAACCAACACTTGAAAATTGATCCAACGCTTACTAGCGAATGGCTCTATTCAGCTCAGGCAGTTACCTGGGGTTCTAGTGGGAGGCCGTAACCAGTAGGGTACGGTAGGTCGAAGATGAGGACAGATAATCATCGAAGAAGACATTGTGAAGTGGTCGCGCTATGTCGTGAATTAGCAGAAGTTAGAATTCATTAGCTGGTTATTGGATTGGGTCCCAGTGGCCTTATGGTCTACGAACTAGCTCGCCTGGTAACCGGAGGGTATTGGGTTCGAACCCTGTCAGTGGGTGCGCACTGACGAAGAGTCTCGAACTAGACTGACAAAATAACTGTCCAGTAGTTCCTGTTGGTTTTCCATTGGCTCTCTAAATGATGTTATCTCATGATGAAATCCTCCAACCAGTCAAACACAATTCCCTACAAAACCAATACTTAAAATACACATGTCAAGAGTGTGTTTAATACTATATATATATTGTCTGCAGTACGTGTCCATTATCATCCTCCCAAATGTAAATTGGCACTTATTTAACTCTGACCGGAAACATTCTTGCCATATTGGAGATGTTGCAGACTGGCTTAAGCATACGACTTTGCAATCAACGCGTCTCAGGTTGGAATCCAGCGCCGTGCACAGTTTAGCCTGGGTAGTTGTAAAGTAGCAGCAGCTCACACAAGTTAAGTGGGGCTATAAGTGTTATGTGCCATGAAAACAAAATCTGTTCTAGACAGTTTAATTCTAAAAGCAACAGCTACAGCGTTGAGATCCGTACTTAGCTAATTAGTGATTATTTTTATTTTATTTTTGATTACAGCTTGATGCCACACTGCATTTTCAGTACAAGTATAGGATTTTCAGCAATGGATATCGGTAGCCCAAATTTTGCAGGCCGACCATAGATATCGGGTGTGCGTCGGCAGGGGATCGAACCCCGGATCATGTGCATGGTCAGCGAGAGTGCTAACCACAGTGCTACCGACGCACATAACTATAATCAGTATACCGAATACTGAGGAAATCTACCATTATATTTCTTTGGCCTAGATGGTTTAATTTGGAACCTCTAGACAATATCTTTGTCACAATCTTCATAGTAAGATGACTTTCGAGAATTCATCATGAAACAAGTAAGCGCTTTTCCTGGTGACTTTTTGATCGTATGACTTATCCCCTGATGGTTGATAAATATGATCTCTATATTCAGTTGCCTGTTAATTGGAAACTGATCTGTGCTTAGTAGGTTACTACAATTTCTCAAAAAATTCTTTGTGTTTACTCTGCTTAAGATTTCTAAGCTGTTCCAGTTGAATCGAAGTCATTCGTTGTTTACCGGTATTAATATAAATGAATGAATCTCATGTCTCTTGACTTCTGGACACGAAGATGTAGAAGTCATCGGTTTTGACGAATGTAGTGTTTCTCTCACTTGATGAAAATCTGATGTATCCTATGAAACTGCCACTGAGTTAACTGTTCGATGAAGATGCACAGATTCGCTATTCGATCTATACATAAGTTTCTTTTCCTGAATCCACCTTGTCTTATATTCTCTCCAGCATGACGCGACTGGATATTTTACTTGACATAGACAAGAGCATGATTCCACGCCAGTTCCTACAAATGCCTAATTCGCCATTCTTTGATAGTTTGACAAGGTAGCCTTTCTTCCAATCAGCAGATACTGTTTCTTACTTCCAAACTGTTTTCAATAGTGGTGTCAGTATATCCGCTTCAGTCTCTGGGTCCATTTCCATCACCTTCCTGAAACTTAGCGAACGTGTCACGAAAAGCACTTCTAACAGATCACTGCAGATTTTAATCAACAACTGCTTTCTCTGGTTCCATACTGTATATCAGATGACTGGCCAGAAAGAATAAGCAACAAGAAACTACGGAAACAAACCAACGAACAAGCTATTGCTCAACAATTAGTCCGAAGGAGAAAATGGAGATGGATTAGACACACACTGAAGAGATCTAACTGACTGACTGACTGGTCTCAACATAGAACTTTGCACAGCACAGATGTGCAGCAGTTCAAGTCACTACACTCCCTCCAATTAGCACACAAAAGCAAGAGGAGAAAATAAAAAGGAACGCAAAATAAAGACAGTAAACACAGATATGAGACAAAAAGTATAGTAATGACGAAGAACAATATAGTTTCATTGGGTATTATGAGTCGCAAGGAATGGATGCATCTGCACCAGCCATTGAGAACGATTTTGAGCCATATCATCGATTGTTTCAAGCCTTCATTGGTGTTTACCATCCCGATGACTCCAACCAGGCTGACTAGCTTAAACTAACTGTTGTGGATTTCATTGACTGATGAAGCCATTTTTCGTTTGACGAAAACATGGCATCAATCATCAGGAGATCATCGAATAACATAGCACACCAGGCCATTAGTCAAATGGAACCTGAGTGTGAAAAATTACGTTGGCTGTAAGTTGGAGGGTGACACAGAGGAGGTCTTGTGCGGAGGAGGTGAGAGATTATGGGCAGCCATGTGGCCAGCTAAAGTGGATCACGGAGAACAGGAGATGATCTGTTGAAGCCCTATCTTCCACTCATAACTCAAAGGAACAAAAATGATAATATGCTTCATTTTAGTCCGAGGTTTTTTTTACTAAGATAGCAGTCGACCAATAAATTTTGGATTTTCGCCTTCTTCTCTTTTATTCAAACTTGAATTGTTTTTTGTAATTATAAGTGTGGATATGCGTAAGATATTCTCTGTTTGTCTTCCTTTCTCCTGTTTCTTCCCTCCTTCCTTCCTGCCTTACGTTATCACTACTTTTAATCATTGTTTCTTATCCTTACTGATAGTGTATACTCTCCCTCTTGTTCACTCCCCTCTCTCCATTCCTCCCACCGCGTAATAATAATTATCATTATCACTAAGCCTAGACTGATAAACTTATAACGATAAACAGTGTTGACCAAGAGTGATACTTAGTGATATTTAGTCCGTTTTTCATTTGTTTTTTGGTCTTCTAGTTCTCATCTACGCACGCTTGTTAATCAAACCGCCTTTTGTTTTGTATTATTTTTTTATCTACTCAATTTACTATGTCTACGAAATATATAATAATCTTGAAAGACAGAAAATAAAATGAATGAAATATGAAGGATGAAAAATCTCTTCAAAAATTTAACTTTTAATAAGATTTTTCTACTGAATTTTTTTGAGATAATTAGGTTTTCTAATACGATTACTACTACTACTACTACTACTACTACTACTACTAATAATAATAATAATACCATTAATGTCTTTAATAAAGTAGCAACAATAGGGAGTGAAAAGTATATGCTGTTTGCGTTTTGTTAGTGTGAAGAGATACTAATATATCTTCATGCTATTATCTCGTCAATTCACATTATTGTTTATTAAAGTTGAATACTACTCTATTCCTGGGAATCTCTTTCACTGTTTGTTGTATAAATTATCTTAATATTGTCTTCAAGAGTTAGTTTGTACAGGGGTTTGATTTGTGACCAGTCTGTTCACAGACTGATGTCAGTAAGAGAGAGGGAGAGAGAACCATTGAAAATAACCACCCAGGGTGTACTGAACAGCTGTTTCGTCCTATTTCGGGACGCTTCATCATTAGGCAGCCATGATCTCACAAGACATAGAATTCAACACCTTCAAGTTATGAGGTCAGACACGTTGATTGTTCAGCCAGTTGGGCAAGAATCCAATAACATGTAAATTTAAACTGCTGTCAGTCGGCGATGTAAGCGCGACGGTCAGCTGATTTGATTTGTGTGCGTCGGTGGCACAGTGGTTAGGACTCTCACCGACCATGCATATGGCCCGGGGTTCGATCCCGTGCCGACGCACACCTGATATCTATGGTCGGCCTGCAAAATTTGGGCTACCGATATCCATGCTGAAAATTCCATACTTGTACTGAAAATACGGTGTGGCATCAAGCTGTAATCAAAAATCCAAATCAGAGGCGACTATTTTTCCTCACATTCGACCTGGTGGAGCCTACTGGTCAAGACTTCTTACTAGAACTGAAGGCAACAGATGGATGAATGGCTGTCGCGCTGAAATTGTAAATTGACAGAAGTTATAATTCATGGGGGTTGGGGAGGGGCATTGGATTCCTGCTCAAGTGACTGGATGTGGTACACGAGCTTGACCTCGTTAACCTGAATGTCCTGCGTTCGAAATAGGTGAGGTTGTAGTTTTCAGTGATTTGTCTATCTAGCTGACATCAATCCATAATCAAACTTAATATCGTCTGTTTGCCAAATTAACAATTGATGAACAACAATAATCGCTGTTGTAACTGAATAGTTGGGAAACGTAATAAAAATTCACTCATTCTATTTATTCGGGACCTCGATAAATGATTGTTTCAATCTTTAATATTTAAAGCTGACTAATTAAAGTCCTAGTTTCAAAGAAGAACCAAGTGCTGTTACGTATACCTTAATTCCACAGGGCATATTAAAAGGTATTAAAAGTGTTAACATTTATTATGATTATCTGTGATGGAGAAGATTTGTAGCTAAGGTGGGTAATTTTGATGTAGTTGTGTTCTCTAAACTGGGTGGTTTATTTGCTAAGCTTTCATTACCCTACTAGACAACATATTCAGTGCTTACTTCAATTTGAAGTGAGCTATTAGATTTCTCCAATTCAATAAATAAATTAGGTCAAATCTTAAAAGTTACGTAATACTAAAGGTGATGGGGAGAGATAATCAGAGTTTAAATGAATATCATAAATGTACGAATGAAATGGAAAATAGGAAAGGGTGGATTCGAGCCTTTCAAACGGAATTCGAACCCGTCTTTTGCGCATAGCCGAAGAGGCTATTGGAATTAATTCGAGAGAACAATCCTAATCTCTGCATAAAAAAGAGGTTCATCTCCCTAAGCCTAGGTAAATTCTAATCAAAACCCTCCCACCCTTTCTTATTTACCAATTCCTTCGTACTTTTATGATATTTATTTAAACTCTGATTATCTATCCACTTCACCTTTAGTATTACGCAACTTTCAGGATTTGACCTAATTTATTTATTGAATTGTCTACATATACACATATATACATATACTACTTTTGTTATTATTATCGCCACCTGCATAAAGCTTATTATCAATATTTTGTTATCATTATAATCATCGTTTTTACTGACGTTCGAAACATTTACCACATTATCATTATTATTTGGTCCATAAAATCACCGTCATTGGTTAAAATTTTTATATATAAATCTGTGTAAATCAGAGTAAAGCCTGAAGAAGATCTAATTGAAAACAGCAATATTGTTTGCTTATATATCTTGTCCTAATATTAATAATGGGAATATTTAAAGATTTAAAAAGCATATGTTCAGAGGAATGCATTAAGGAAGAAATGTGTAAACTGAAACTTACACTACAAGAAAATGGATATCCAGAGAACTTCCTAAAAAAAGTATGTTTTTATACCTTGAGATAGAGTAACGATGGATACTGCAGATAAGAAACCTTTGTATCTTAAGCTAAGTTACAGAGGGGAAATTCCGGCTGACATTCTAAAATTTTTATTTAATAGAGTAGTATAGAGGACATTTCCTACAAAAATACCAGTACTCACACAATGAGTCAAGGATAAATTACCAAAGAAAGCCTCAGCAATCTGGACCTAGGAATTCAACTGCTCATGTTGAACTAGTTACATCGGCCGTACTCAGAGGGCTTTATCCATGCGTTCAGGTGAACATGTACCTGTATGGTTGAGTAAAGAGGTAACCAAATGCACAAATAATGCAGTCTTAGCCCACTTGGTAGATAACTGGATACTCGATAAAACTTGAACAGGCTACATCTTCTATCAGTAGCTGAAGCGGTTGCAACCGATAGCGAGAGATCGGCTGTTTGTATGCATAAGAAGTAAATCCAATGGCTATGTCTACTTCGGCCTACAATAAACCAACAAATCCTCCGTAAACATTAGCACTTTGAATTCCTACCACACTTTTCTTCTTCTATTCCTTTGTTTCACTGACAAAAGTTCATTTTTGACTTTTTATGATTTCATGACCTTTCTTATGATTTCTATTACCTTAGGTTTAAGTAGTGCTTTTCTAAATTGTTATCGTAATTACAGAATCCTGTTCATTTCACTCCACTAAATTCATTATTATTAGTATTTGATAATCATTCACCAACAGTACTTTTAAGTTTACACCACATCGTCGTTGCTATTTCATAATCATTATAATTGTCGTTATTTTTACCCTTGAACTTATGTCTAGTCTGTTAGTTTATTTTCTTTAGTATTTGTGTTACCCTACACACCACTGATTACACTCACCCTCGAAACCTGTATTTTTGTTGACCACATTTATATATATGTATACATCAATAAATTATTTCATATCATGTTTTCATTGACTACGCATATTCACAACTAACTGACTGCTGTTGCATCTGATCTTATACTTGTTCCATAATACATTTCTGATATGATTCTAATTTGCCTTTACTGATCGGCTATTGTATGCTTAATTTATATATATCGCGAATTGGAAGAAGTTTGAAATCATAGAGTGCTCATTGGATAGGGTCCGAGTGGCTGGATGATCTACGAGGTGGCCTTGTGAACAAAAGGTCCTGGGTTCAAACCCCAGTGGGTACGTGTTGCTGAGTAGTGTAAGGCACTAGGATGAAACAGCTCTCCAGTACTCCCTGTTAGTATTCTAGTGGTTATTTGACTGATTTCATTTCATGATCAAACTAGTAATTAATACTTAGTATGAAGTTTCCACTGCTCATTGTGTCCAATGACTTGTTTAAAGCGATTACTATTTTTGACAATAATAAAGATGTTTGTTAAATGTTATCAATATTTCTACTTCTCTTTACACAGAATATGCTGAATTTGAGAAACATTTCTGTCGTCAACTCAAAGCAGTTGGTCATAAATTATCCTATAAATGTTTGCATTCCCTAAGAGCTGAAAATAGTAATAATAATGATGATGATAATGATGGTATCGAGAAAGATGGTGGTGTCAGGGCTGATGAATCCCCTAGGAAATCCAACGATGCAGGTAAAGATAAAGCAAAACGAAAAACCACTGATGAACCAAGCGATAAAACAAAACAAGGTCAGCAACAGCAGCAACAACAACAAAAACGTCAAGTGAAAAAGAAATCGAAAGCCTCCAAAAAACAATTAGGAGAAGAAGAAGCGGTGACTAAAGGTCAAACAGATGATATGATCACCTATCCAAATGTATTATTGTTACGATGTCAAGTTGACTATGATCCTGCTAAAGAGAATCATCATCAAACTATACCGAAAAAAGTATTCAGTCTCAGGTCGGGGGATTTAGTCTATGTTATAAATACGGTGGACTCTGAATGGTGGCAGGTAAGTATTTCGCTAGTTACTTCTTTTTTCTAAAATTATTTGAATATCATTCATTACTCGCCTTCATACCTACTTCATCGTATTTTAACTGAAAAGTATTTGGGACTCACTAGTGGGGTTCACATCCAGGACCTTCCGGTTACAGGCTCAGCGAGCTCGTAGACCATTCAGCCACTGGGACCTGACTCAATGATCAGGCCGTGAATTCCACCTTCTACCAATTCGTGATTTTTACGCAAGCATGAGCCAGTGTCATCATTGACTCTTTGGTTCACTTCTGACCAGATGGACTCCACTGGCAACGACTTCTCATCAGAAAGAGCTCCAGGAAACTTTGTCCTGTACCTTGTAGGTACACATTGTCAATGAATACCAAACACCAGGACCAAACATCTGTCCATAACTCCCTACTGCTTTTCAATGCTTTCTTGACTCACAACAATCTATGGTCAAAATTGAAACAAAACCGGTTTACGATCGATCATAATTTGGTTCAAGTTATCGGGATGTAATAGTGATTGAATCAAGGGAAATTGTTAACTTTATTTATCGGTTTTATTCCATGAAACCTGTCATACTCAGCGTGCAACCATTGTAGTTCAGAGACGATTTTATTTTCAATATATATATATATATTCGTGTATTTATATTAAATGTGTGAGAAAGTTCCAGAATTATTTCCGGTCAGAGGTCAGACTAATAAAATTACTAAGTATAATCAAAAGAAGATAGGTAGTGACACTATTCTAGAAATATTTCAGGTAAAAGGTCAAATTAAAAGTTACAATGTGTAATAATCAGGAAGATCAGGTAGAAAAGGCAATAATAATAACAATAATAACATCAAAAACTCAAAATTACCTTAACAGTGCCCTTGAGCATCTTTGGTTTGTCTGGCTAATTTTCTAAGTACAAAACAAGTACTGTAAAACAAAATTAGCTAACCAAAATTCAACTGCAAGAAGTACCTTAGAATAAAGTAGAATATTCCCAACAAGGCGGGATGAAAACTCTGTCAGCAAGAATCACACACCGGAGTTTCCCGGGGAGAGTTTAAGGTCAAGGTGACCTTGATTCACTCAAACAAAACCACAATAGTAAAACATCCCGTTATCAACACCATTATAAACAGAAGACCAGTAATTCAGTGAAGAGTCTGTTTTTGGGGAATTCATTTTCACAGCTGTACAATCGCAAATATATATGGTTATTTTGTACTCGTGTGTGTACATTAAATTTGCCAAACGAAAATGCAATTAGTTAGTTTTTGGTGGAGTTACGTAATACATAAGGCGTTCAGATGAATTGAATGTTGATATAAGAGGGTAGTAACACAATTAGTGAGTTGTCACAAACGATTGTTAAAGAAGGGTTACGTAATAACATGAATAGTCTGATGAAAGAGTTGTGCTCAGGGTGAACTTAGGAACAAAATAACATATGAAATTACGTAAAAGTTTTAAGTAGTTAGAAAAATAAGCATACAAGCAAAAGTTAAGTCAAATCAATAGAGTTGTTATCATGATAGTAGAAGTGGTTGAATAATTTTCTTTTGTATGCATCAAGTCAACAGATGGTAGCAGATGTCAGGATAATGATATACAATCTAGGAGAAAAGGGGATAATGGTTACTTAGTTAGTTGAGGCAGTGAAATAAGTTTAAATATCGTGATTAGATCGTGCAGGAAGGATCTCCCAGGAAGGATCTCCGTCACAGAAATTTTCCCACCCTGTCATTCTAACCTGGGTATAATCTCAAGCCCAATTATTAATAGCGGTTTGTTTTTAATGTATATTTTATGGCATTTTTACTACGACATTTATTAACATCATTTTCTTAACTAATCTGTTTTACACTCTGTCCACCTGTTACATAACATACTTTGGTAATTGCCTGTATGCTTTTTAATTAACACTGAATTTTTCGGAGCGTTTCTTTGCATTACGCAACCTTTGGTCTGGATTTACTATTCTTCACCCCGCCCCACCCCCACCCGATTAGTTACAATTTGATTACTCCTCATTGTTTTGAAATATTTTGATGATATAAACAATATTCCAATGTTCCGACTGAATGTATACACGTAGGAAAATAGAATGCACTTAAAGTAATTATTTCCCTTTATAGAAATTATTAAAAAACAATAATAAGACTTAATTTGTCTGAAACGTGTAGTGCGTAGTTTTGCGTAACATATTTTGGACATTCTAATCACACACACACACGCACATGGCATACACATTTATGTAGAAGGCAACAGAGCATAAATGATTCCGATATACAATAAATAACAGAAGCAGTGAAATCTGATTTTCTTTGAGTCTGTTGATTATACCAGTGGGATATAATGATGTTAGAATCCTTTCCTTTATTCCTTTACTTTCCCGGTGGAACATAAGACCTCAAGCTAGAGGCTTGGAGTTTCGGTAGCAGTGGTGTTTCTATTTTTTTACGGGATGGCGTTGCTAGCCTCAATGCCCAACCTCCCCTCTTTACCAGTCTCTTTTTACTGGCTTAGTGAGGCGAAGGAGTGAGTTAGTGGCGAGGAATCGAACCCTGGACCAAATGAGGCGTGGTTGGCGAGCATTCTACCGCTGTGCCACCGATGGAATGATCTTAGAATGGATTAGGATAAAACAGAATTATTGCATTAGCAAGATTCAACTTCATCAATGTGAATTCAGTTTGGAAATCCTCTCCACTCAGCATAAACGACAAAGTTTTATTTCCAACATTCGCGTCAAGTCAGTTCTTCTATGTGGGTCAGAAATATGGCCAACACATCGCGAAAAGCATTTCCAACAAGCCACTTTTATCAACAGCTGAAAACTTCAATTTTAGATTCTCCCGTCGATTGATTGGACCGAAGTGTCTCGGTCTCAGGTTGACATGTCAGCTTCTTTTGTCTGGGCATGTAATTAGAAGTTAATTGGTGGATAATGACTAGCAGTGGAATCCAGGATGCGCATTTTATCTTATTTGGGACTCGTTGTCGGTTGAATGTACCTGCTTTCCTCAGTGAGTGATGCTGTTCCCACCGAGGTACATCCAGATAACGAGTCCCAAATAGAACAAAATGAGCATCTCGGATTCTACTGCTAGTCACCATCCACCAAATAACAGCCGACAACTTCTCTGGCTCCATACTGAAGATAAGATGGCCAGCTGGCCAAATAGAATTAGAGACAAGGAACTGTGGGAGCGAATCAACCAAGAACCGATTACTCTACAAATATTCTGAAGAAGAATATGGAGATGGATCGGGCATATCCGTCGACTGGGACCCAGATGGGAAACGACGAGTCGGTCAGCCAAGAGTGACATTGGGGAATAGATGAGAGGGGGGGTTCGGACTCGCCAATTTCCCATCGATGACATCGATCGCGCTAAATCACGAATCGGTAGAAGCTAGAATTCACGAGGTGGCCATTGAATCGGGTCCCAGTGGCTGAATGCTATACAAGATAGCTGGCCTTGTAACCGGAAGGTCCTGAGTTCGAACCCTGTTGGTGGGCGTGTACCGCCGATGATTCCCAAACTAGGCTGACGAGACAGCTGTCCAGTACTTCCCGTTGGTTTTCAATGGTTGTGTAACTGATATCAGTCCGTGGCCAAACTCGTAAGCACAAATCTAATCCTTACAAACCAACTCTTGAGAATATTATTTTATTTTCAGAATAAGGATAGGATTTATTTATTACGTTACAGATTATCGATCGGAGCAGCTATAAAACTGTCATTCATGTTACATTTATTGCTTTTCTATTTTAGCTAGAGGATATATATTTATATATGCCGGTATATTTAGATTATTCCTTTTTACAGAGTAGTAAGACTATAACAGTTGGCCTACTGACAACTAAACTTTACTTATGAAACGTTAGTTCGCAGGCATTTGATTGGCTACAGGTGTTTGATCAGATAGAGAACCACTGGAAAACAACACGTAGTAGTGGACAGCTATTTCGTCCTAGTGGTTGGGACTCTTCAGCAGCACGCAGCCACTAGAGTTCGAATTGCAGAAGTTAGAATTCATAAGTTGACTGCTGGGTCGATTCCCAATGACTGAATTGTGTACGAGCTCGGCTTGTAACCGGAAGTGTTCTGAGTTCCAACCCTGGTCAGTGTGTGCGTATTGATAGAGAGTCTCAAGCACTAGGACGAAACAGCTGTCCAGTAACCCTTAGCTTAATGTGGAGAAACACTATATACTGACTGTCAAAGGCCCGGTTTTATTCTCCTATTTTAAGAGATGGTCTCTTTTTTATATTGATGTGAATAGTACTCCGTATTGATTATTACTTTCTTTCTAAATTTAAAAAATAGGCGCAAAAATTTGATCCAGCGACGAATGAACCAGTTGGTCCAATCGGTTTAATTCCTAGTCGTTTACGATTGGAACGTAAAGAGCGTACACGGACGCTTCATGTGAATTTTATGGCTAGAAATAGTCGATCCGTGGACTCACCATCTGTTAAATCGAATGATGCTTATGAAAGGCGAAAAGTAAAATCAATAAAACCGTCAACATCCAGTTATTCATTGGTAGAAGGTGTTAGTCATCTGAAGAATGCTAAAATCTTCAAAGAAAGAACAGAAGATCGTGATGCTTCTCATAGTTCAAAGGGTAAAAGTAAGTGGTAAATGTTTTTTTTTTGAATTTACAAGAGAAAATATATTTTATTGCCTGTAGAGAATATTTTTATTCAACACAAGTGCTACTGTGATAAAGGACAGTCATAGACACCCAATAGGTATAACTAAACACAGGTTCTGCATTTGTGGTCCTCATAAACTACGTGGTACGGCCGAGGGTAGGTAGACTTCGATCTTCCTCTCGAAGTGCTGTCATGTGGCCATGAGTTCTTGCGAGGGGTGGGATGTGTTCCTCACAAATGTGAAATGGCGAGTGAGAATGTCTGGCATTTACAACCAGACTGTTGGACATCCAAGCCTACCTAGAAGAGCTAGAAAGCCTTAATGTGAAGCCTGTGGTGTACGTGGACTCCAGACTGTTCTAGACACTTGAAGGTTCCATGTTTGTTGGCGTTTCTGTAGCCTTGAAGAAACTGATGTCTCCTTTGATATTCGAACCCGTGACACCCAATGCTGCCTTCAGAGACGTTACTACTGCAAACTAGTTGTGCTCCTTGTTGAAATGGCTAAATCAACCACTGGATATATGGTTTACTTTGAATTGTTAAACACACAAAGGCTGCCTCATACATTCATCTCCCTTTATGAATTTGAATAAAGCAAGAATAGCAGTTTGTGCAGAATAAGATGGTACCGTCAATTATTTCGTTGCCTTCTCATCAGCTACGTACAAACTAAAGAAATCACTCCGTTTACGTACAGAACAATTTTAATATACTTGCAAATGTTTCATGATATCAGTTAGTGGCAAGAGACTCAAAACTTAATGAACAGTGCTCAGATAATTACACTTACAAAGCTTATGCGCAGAGAGTTCAAGTTTAAACAAAAATAAACGCTTGGATACAACTGAAAAAGAGTTACACAGAGGAGATAAAAGGTGGATAAGATAATGAGTAACTAATAAATTGAGTAACAATCAGGTGATCTAATGTAAGAGAGAGAATAAAGACATCCAGTCGGTGGCACAGTGGTTAGGACTCTCGCCGACAATACACATGGTCCGGGTTTCGAACCCCTGCCGACGCACACCCGATATCTATGGTCGGCCTGCACAATTTGGGCTACCGATATCCATGCTGAAAATGTCATACTTGTACTGAAAATACGGTGTGGCATTAAGCTGTAATCAAAACAAAATAAAATAATAAAACAAAGAAAGACTGATAACTGATTCTTACCGAACATATAAATCAGGTTTCAGGCGTTTGATAGAGACATCTTCGGTAGGCAAACTTGAGGAGAATTTAGCTATTATGTCTATTAGATGGTTGAAGGCAATCGGCAGGAAACCCTTCACCTAGGTTTCGTGCTTGTTGATACTCACCAGTCAGAATGGTGTATCTGCAACCCCCTTGAAGGAATTCATGTCCCTTCTGAGATTCGAACCTGTGTCGCCTAGTGCTACAGTTAGGGACGTTACTACTAAGCTATCCCAGGTCGCGATTGACTGATGGAATTCAGTCTGCAGTAAACAAAAGGACTAGACACATGACACTATTTAGTGTCCAATCAAAAGTATGTAATAAAGTCCTGCAGGAGGTCAATTGCGAGCCAGGATAGCTCAGTGGTAACGTCTCTGACTGTAGCAGTGGTTGACGCCGGTTCAAAACTCAAAAGAGACATGAGTTTCTTCAAGGAGGTTGCGGATACGCCCTTCTGACTGGCGAGTTCCAACAAGCATGAAACCTAGGTGGAGGATTTCCTGCCAGTTCCTTCCAATCGTCAGATGCCAACAATCCTGAGTATAACGTGATGGCGAGCCGCCTAGTGGCATGGTAGCCACATTGCAAACTTAACTGATAGAATTCATTGTGCAGTAAACAAAAAGACTGGACACACGACACTAATCAAAAGTATTTCGTCTATTGATAATTTCAAAGGATTTTGCGATATCAGCCTCATGACCAGTAGTAATGAGATGTGTAGCAATGGTTATTTATTGACTGCTATCATCAAAAAAGTTGTTCCTACAACCACATATGTATAAAAAGTGTATTCGCGTAATGTTTCTCTCACCAACATCAACCACAGGATGGTTCATGCATGAGATATTTCGATTTTTGTTATGTTTCGCATAATGAAATATTGTTTAAGGGTGACGCGATAGTATACATTTCAATGATTCATATATTTTTTTCAAATATACTTTTTTTTACATATTTCTTTCTCACTCTACCTAAGTATTCAGTAATTCTTCTCGTTGTTGATATAAGAATAAAATTTGAGCACTGTGGTTGTTCTTGTTGCTGTTGTTCCTATGAATTATTCACCATTTGGATAAAATCCTTTTTTTCGGAAATAACGTGATAGAGTGCATTGTTGCATGTTGTTAACAGTGGCAGCCAACTGTTTCATTCTCACAGTTTTCGTCATAGTGGATAGGAGAGGATTGTATTACATTTATATATTACTTTATCCCGTGATATTTGCTCTAAATATTTTTATTATTATCATTATTATGTAGCGTAGTTCTGTCCTCGGTGTTTTCTTTTTTTCAGTCATATCGAATGTTTGTGTGGGAGTAAAAAATGATAGATTTCTTTTATTAAATTTCAATTTTATTCCTATATGTTCCCAGTGGAACCTAGGGCTTCAAGCTTCTTGGGCTTTGAAGTTTTGGTAGTAGTGGTGTTTATTTTTTATTGGATGGGGTTGCTAGCCCTATGTCCAACTTTCCTTCCCTCTTTACCGGTCTTATTACTGGCTCAGTTAGGTCGAGGAGTGCGTTGGTGGCCGGGGATCGAACTCCGGACCACATGCGTGCTAGGTGAGTATCTGTTAACATTCATGCATTATCATATTGGATCAAGAAGTGACAACAGTTCCGAAATCACTGAAGAAGTTGGAAGAAACCTGGATAGTTGTGCTACCCTAGTTTGCGACTCTGTAGCAGTTTTCACCAATGACCCAACGAGGGGTCAAGTTCAGGACATTCAGTTTGGCTAATCAGCCAATGGGAAGGAATCCAGTCGCCATGATGTCAGCAGTGAAAACTAGCAGGAGTTATAATTCATGGGTCATTAGACTCCATCCCGGTAACATTTGTTTCAAAGAGCTCACCTCGTAACCTGAGAAGGTCCTAGGTTTGATTGTCAATGGGATTTCGGCAGCGTACTTGCTGAAGAGCTTCAAACTACAACGACGCAGATGTCCAGTGATTCTTGGCCTCCAGTTAGCGACCAAAACTTGAAATCATTCAAATAGCTACATACCAGCACATGGAAATTCTTAAATCTGTTGGTTAATGGCTCTCGTAGTAATTGTAGCGACTGAAACCCAGTCGTTGTAGTCTAAACTCAGGTAACTGATCTATGCGTCCTATTGTTTAGCTAACCTGAACTTCCCTGAGACAGGCACAGTCACAAAACTCTCAAAAGACAGAAAAAACCACGATTATTCTTCGATAAATCAGTGATTCTACACAACAATAATAACGTGAAAAACTCAAATTTATCTCAACAGTGCTGTTAGGCAGCTATGAAGTCTCACTAATTTTCAAAGTACAAAATAAGTGCTGTAGAACAATATTAGTCAATCAGAATTCAAATGTAGGGAGTATCAGAGAATCAAGTAGAATCGAATTTTTATCCACAAGAATCACACACCGACAACTCCCACAGAGTCCAATGTCAGAATGACCCCCATTCATTCAAACAAAATCGCAGTCATAAAATAACACCTTGTCAATATTATCATACAACCATGAGGAGAAGCACAAAAACTAGCTATTAAACAGGATCAATGACAAATAATAGTGGATCAAGTCATCAGAACAATGCAGTAGTCAAACAGATGCTCTACGGTTTTCATTTCTTCTGATTTTGATTTCTCTCTGTTGAAGTTTGTCCGATGCATATCGCATCACATTCCAAACATTTTATTGCGTAGACACAGTTAGATAGAGAATCTTTAGGGATTTGATCTTTTACATGGACAAGCTTGCTTTGTAGTGTATCTGATGTTTTGAAGAAAACTCTGATGTCAAGCTTATTGAGTACTCTTCTGATATCGTCTGACGTCTCTGCTCTATATGGAATGACAACTGATGAGGTCCATATTTTCGGAATACCTTTTCGACCATGCTCAATGTTAGTGTTGATTTTGTTGATGAAGTTTTTAGGTAGTTATTTTCTTTGAGTGTCTCAGTAATGTTTGATATTTCTTCTTTTTCTTTCTCATCCGTTATTAAAGAGCGTGCTCATCTATGGATTTTAATTTTAATTTTATTATAGCTTGACTCCACACAGTATTTTTGATACAATTATGGCATTTTTAGCATGTGATATTGGTAGGCGAAATTTAGCAGGCCGACCATCAGTATCAGGTGTGCCTCTGCCGGGGGTCGAACCCGGGGCCATGTGCATGATCGGTGAGCGTCATAACCGCTGTGCCACCGACGCACATTAGAAGACTTGAAACAACGGATACCTTTGCGCTGACGGGATGTGATGATCTGAAGTCGAAATAGTAGTTGTTGGAGTGGGTTTTCTTCCTGAATATAGATATACTAAAATATCCGTTTTCCCTTCTCTTAACTAGGCAGTCAAAAAATGGTAGTTCACCGACGTCTGGTTGTTCTTCCGAATTAAACTGGATTCTGGGAGATAGATTGTTTAGTTTCTCCAGGAATGAATTGTGTTGATCTCGTTTTTAGCACTACAAAAGTATCATCAACATATCTTTAGCATATTTTAGGAGTAGCTACGCTTGAAAAGATGTCATCTTCGTATCTTTTCATGAAAAGGTCAGCGACTGTTGAGGAAACTGATGAAGCCATGGCAACACCATTTTTCGGTTTATATAAACTCCCTTTAAATGTAAAATAATTATTTTCTAGACAGAATTTCAAGCTCTGAATTATTTCATTGGTGTCCAGTGGACATCTTTGTGATAGCGTTGTATTTGGTGCTAACAGACTGGAGATGATATCAAGACTTTCGGTAATAGGGATACTAGTATATAGTGAGTTAATATCATAGCTTACCGTAATGTCTTCTTTATCAATTTCTCGGTGTTGTATTTGGGATTTGAAACCATATGAATCTTTTACAATATTTTGAATGTCCTTTTGTATTGGTTGTAGTATCGAAAATAAGTATTTTGAGAGGTTGTATGTCGATCAGTTGGTGAAATCTACTACTGGTCTTAATAGAACTGTGTGGGTTTCTGTATCTTTGGTTTACCGTAGAATCTTGAAGGTACATAAGATTTTGATTTTAGTTTAAACCAGACAGAATTTCCAATTTTGGGTTTCATTTCTTAAAGGAGTTTGTTGATATTTTGTTTAGTTTTAACAATTTTTCTCGAAAAAAAGAAAAGAAAAACAGTAACATTTCTTTGCTTTTTTAATTTTCGTTCGTACTTAGAAAATGAAATAGTTCTTGACCGGTTTTTAATGTTCCGCTAAGAGAATTGTCAATTATCTGTACATTCTGAAGCCTGAAAAAGGAATTAGTCATCGAAAAACACTTTCTTCACTTCTGTATTTCAACGCGAATCTGAACAATTCATTATTTCAAGTTTGATCACGTGCTGACATTGGTAAGCGGTTCATTGAAAAAGTCAAGAAGTATTGGACGGTTGCATTCTCCGCTTTTGAGGCCTCTTCGACACCCCCATAATGCCACGAGGGAACGAACTCAGGACCTTAAGCGTACTGTGTGGGGCCCTTAGACAATTCAGCCTGTGGGACAAAATCCAATGATCCATCAGTTCTAACTTGTGCCGATTCGTCATCCTAAGCGACCACTAGCCCAATGTCATCGATGAGTATTTCTCCTCACACCCAACTTGGTGGACCCCTCTAGAACTTCAGGGAACTTTATCCTGTCGTGAGTTATTAGTGAGAACTAAATTAATTTTCAGGTATTGATTTGCAGCGATTTGATTGACGTACTACAAAAATTCAAAGGGAGCATTAAAAATCATGCACCTGTATATAAAGATAATAAAAATTACCAAACGAAATTTATATAGCGGAAATAATAAACCTATCCATTCATAACATTGAATAACATAAAACTGACAGATAAGCGACACTTCATTATTACTCAATCAAATCAGTAGATATACAGTCAAATGCATAGAGTAAATTTGTTGTTTTAGGACGGAGATTTTCCTGTGTCAAGGATATTAGTTAGATTCTGTTGAAAAATCTTAGGGTAGAAATATGTCCGATTTTCAGTGTAAGTTTCTTGTTTACCCTAATTACTTCATAATAAAGGCTTTCTAATTCACTTAAACTGAGACATTAACGTAACGACTATGCCCATTTTCTACGTGGGACACTTGACATATACAAACTTGAATGCCATAGCATCAGGTATTGTTTATTTTTCAAAGAACGTAGACTGGTCAACCTCAGCTAACACAATTTTTATCAGTAACTAATTTACTACTGTAGTTTAATTTTCTATAGTTTGGTTTATAAGGATTAGTTTTATTTTTACGGGTTGATCTCGGGTTGATATCAGTTAAAGAACTATTGAAAACCAGCACTGAAGTACTGGAAATCATCGGCAGTACGCATCCACTGGGGTTCGAACTCGTAAAAAACAAAACTAATCCTTACAGACCAACTATAGAAAATTAATCTGATGCTCGTTAGTGACTTGCTAAAGGACAGAGTTTCCTGGAGTTCTAGTGAGAAGCCGTGACCAGTGAGGTGTATCCAGTCAAGTGTGAGGATGGATGTCCTACCGATGACATTGGTTGGTGCCAGTCGCGCTTAATAGAGAATTGGTAGATTTAAAAATTCATGAGGTGGCCTAATAGTTTGACCTATATAGTTGACTTAACTCACGATCATTGCAAGGTATTCTGTAAATTATATTATTTCGTCTAATTGGGTCAACCGACCGGGTCCTTGAACCTACAGAGCTTATCTCTGAGTGAGTTTGTAGGTTTGAATGCCACCCCAATACCTGCTTTATTGAGAATCCTACGTATGGCTTCAGATGTCCCCTCCTTATATGGTATAACTGTAAATGGCTTATATTCTCTCTTATTTATTCTATCATTACTAGTTTCACAGTTACTTTTATTTTCATTTGGCCATTTTTGATCTTCCTATTGAATTTTATAGGATAGTCATTTAGCACCATTGTTTTATTTCATCATTTAGGTCTTTTCTTGTACTACTTAGTGCTCTTACTCGCTTTGTTAGACTTTTAACTAAGCCTGCTCTTACAGACACCGAATGAGATGACTTCAAGTCTAAATATCTATAAAAACACTCGTCTTATTTCTCATCTGATTGTATTTTATTGATAACACTACTATGATTCCTGGATGTACATTATCTTATATTGAATTTTACTCAAATGTGTGAGTAGCTTGATATGATTATGAGCAGTAATAAATTGTGCTCGAAACGTCATCAGTTAATATTACAGTGTGACACTGTGTGACTTATCAAAATAAATCGTATCTATAATGGAGTTATACTCTACCACAGTGCCCAAGTTTAATACTTATGTCAATAATATTTATAGGGTGTGTACTGCCGATGATTCTCAAACTAGGATGAAACAACTGTCTAGTACTCCAATGCTGGTTTTCAATGTGGTTCTCTAACTGATATCAATCCGTGATCAACTCGTAAAAAATACTGTAGTTTAGTTTATACCTTTGGTAGTCTATCATACTTTTTCTCAAATCATTTATATACGAGTATTATTCCATTTGTGTAGAAACTAACTGTCCGTAAAAAGACGGACAGTAGAATGCAGATTTCGATAAAGAAAGGAAGACGAAATTTGCAGTATAAAATGATATCATTCTATTTCACAGGTTCTCATCAGCTGCAGACTACCTGAAATTACAATGGTTATATAAATGATAATAACATACTTTAATGTTTGATTAGTAGTAGAGAAGAGATAAAATTGACACATCCAAAAAAGATTGAAAGCATTACAATTTTTAGTTTAAGTTATCATCATCAATTTATACACTTTCAGAGTTGAAAAGAGGGGGGGAGGGGTAAGACAGAAAACAGAAAAATTGATTCATGGGCTACCTTGAACAGACACAA
>OX235271.1:186930182-186997254 GCA_944472155.2 Trichobilharzia szidati | reverse complement strand
GCATCTAAACAGCCTCTATTGAATTCGTAATCAATCTGCTTTAAGGTCACTGAAAGATTTTAATAAGTGTTCGAGAACAAGCAAAAACAGTTTCTCCACAGTTTTCAAAAGTGGAAATATGATGGTGATTAGCCTAAATTTCTTAAACTGATCCACAAAAGGATGATTTTTGTGCAGGCGAGGTACATGCTACTGATAAAATTTAACAGTAGTATATCAAGTGATGGTCATCGATACACGAAAATATCACATTGCGGGGAGACAGATTTGTTGTCAGAGAGAGCAAATGTAGTCAGTATTGCAGCAAAACATAGAAGACAAGAAACAAGACAAAGAAACACAGTACAAAGGGCAGAAGTAGCACAACATGGAACCTCTGTGCGAATAAAGATTAAAATGTTTGATTTCCCAAAAACTGGAAGATACGCAATATATGAAAAGCAACAAGTTGGAAGAAGAAGCATCCAGAGAAGATAGGACTTCCTTCAGCTGAACATATAGAAGACAGAGGTGATGAAGATTCCTAACCAACAGCAACAACAACAAGACAACAATCAGCCAGCATAAATGGGAGAAACCTGAAAGAAGCAACCTCCTTCACCTACCTACCTACCTGGGAAGCATCGTTTCAACTACAGGCGGACGGAACTGACGAGGATATCAAAGAGCGAGGATCGTGAAAGCAGAGCAAGCTTTCACTACTCTCAAGTCTGTGTGGAGGTCAACAGCACTGAGCATGGAAAATAAGATCCGGACTTTCAACTCCAATGTGAAGTCAGTGCTAGTATACGGATCAGAGACTTGGCGCCTGCCGCGTTACGACGGACACTTCGAACAAACTACAGACCTTCATCATGGGCTGTCTTCGTTCAATAATCAAGACCATATGGCCGGCTAGAAAAGATCACCAACAGGGAGGGATCTCTGGGAGCGAACCAACCCAACAGGAACCAATTTTGCAACAGAAATGTTCGAAAAAAGAGGTGAGAAAACCATCAAGTGACATCACTAGACAAGCCCTCGGGTGGAACCCGAAAGGCAACCAGCAAGTAGATCGTCAATGCGAGGGTGACTTGGGAGAGATTATATGAAGAGGATATGAAAGCATGTGGGCAGACGTGGAGCCAGGTGGAAACGTTGGCAGAGAATCGAATGCAATGGAGACGCACACTGTTGAAGTCCTATGTTCCTCTAGGAAATAAAGGAAACAATATAAGTGCATATCAGATTACAAGTAAACACTCTGTTACCAAGCCTCTTGGCCTCTCACGTTACACTGGTACAACCAGGCCATATGTAATGTATCCTGATGAAATAACGTATCAAATACTTAATACAACATATCTGCACACTTTTGAAGTAAAATACAAGATATTGATTGGCTTGATTGCATATCCCCGCTAATTGTAGCGTCACAATCCGTTACTATGGTGATTTAATGACAAGTTATATTGTTTTTTGTATGCTTTTTAAATCGAAATTTTACATTAAAACACTTTTCTAATGTACATAATATCGGCGGCATAAAGCACATGAACTGCGCGTTACACATTTACTGCCCTTTTAATCAGAAACTGTCACCTGATACTGATTGATATCTGTGCATTGTTGTTGTAATCGATTGATTAAAGGAGACAATAAAGTCAAAAGTTTAACATATATATTATTTGAATTTTCATAAAAATACTCTAATACCCACCGGATAAAAGCGGGTGGCGCCAATTTAAAACAAAGGAATATGTCATAGGAATAATCGCCACAGGATATTTATGAAATAAGCAGTTCATTCATTTTAGACTGTAGTAGATTGATTACACTTTTTAAGATTCTGTTAAATTCGACAATAAATATTTAGTATAGTATAAAAGGAGGGTAGTAGTAGTAGTAGTAGTAATTAGTACACTGTTTTATTGTAGTCAAATAGTTGTCTGAAATTTGAGTGTGTTTGTGCACCTCACAGACTGTCTAATCTATCTATCTATCTACCTATCTATCACTATTATTATTATTAGTAGTAGTATTATCACTGTTTCATAGTAAGCATGTATATGCATGCTTAATTTTGTTACAAAATACATAAATATAGTAATATATACATATATATATATTATGTAATAGGAACATTTTCTGTTGGCACGAAAACTCACGTGGTGGTGGTGGTATGGGCATTTGTAAAAACGAAAAGAAAAACAAGAGAGGTCTGTTGTAATTATACCGTGTAGTATGTATAGTATGACTGATGAAAAACAAGAGGTATTACACTGCTTGTAAGGTAATCAATTATTGCGTAAAAAGTTGTATTGCAGGGATTAAGTATTGTATTAGTTAGTTAGGGTGAGTGTTGTTATAATTGTCATAATAATACTGAATTTGGTTCCGTACCGATTTTATGCTTCAGTACATAACATTTATACGGTTGTTGTTTTCATACAATCGGTTGGCTTTATTCGTTTGAATAAAGGAAAGAATGAACATATTTGCTGGATAATACAAGCTTGTTATATTTCGTGGATTCTCTTACACTGAGTACATCTTTTTTCACAGTGGCTTCGAATGACAGATGGAAATCACAAACTTCCAAGGGTTGATTTGTAGGGGTTTGATTTGCTTTACGAATTTGACCCCGTATTGATATCAGTTAGAGAACAATTGAAAACCAGTTGGGAGTACTGGACAGCTGTTTGATCCTAGTGCTTGGGAATCATCGGCAGTACACACCCACCACCAGGGTTCGAACCCAGGACCTTCCGGTTACAAGGCAAGCTAGTATACTATTCAGCCACTGGGACCCAATTCAATGGCTGGACCATGAATTCTAACTTCTACCGATTCATGGGCCATAGATTCGGATCTTCAGTGGGTGTATACTGTCGATGATTCCCAAACCAGGACGAAACAGCTGCCCAGTACTCCGGTGCTGGTTTTCAATGGTTCTCTAACTGATATCAATACGTGGTCAAATTTGAGAAACAAATCGAATCTTCACAAATCTTCTCTTGAAAATTAATCTGATGCTCGCTAGTGACTTGCTACAGGACGGAGTTTCCTGGAGTTCTAGTGAGAAGTCGTGACCAGTGAAGTCCATCCAGTCAAGTGTGAGGATGGATTTCCCACCGATGACATCGGCTGGTGGTCACGCTCAATCAGGAATCGGTAGAAGTAAGCATTCATCGGCCAGCCATTAAACAGGGTCCCAGTGGCTGAATAGTAACCGGAAGGTCCTGGGTTCAAACCCCAGTGAGTGCGTACTGCCAATGATTCCCAAACTAGGGTGAAACAGCAGTCGAATAATCCTCTGGTGGTTTTCCAATGGTTCTCTAACTGATATCAATCCGCGGTTAAATTAGAAAGTCTAAGCAACATAATCCCAAAAATAATGTAAGTAGTCGAATTATTCATGCATCTGTGGCACAGTGGTAGAATGCTCGCCAACCATACAGGTGGTTGGGGGTTCGATCCCCGGATGATACTCCTTTACCTCGGTAAGCCAGTAATAAGACTGGTAAAGTGGGAAGGTTGAGCATAAGGCTAGCGACCTCATCCCACTGCTACCGAAACTTCACAATCTCTAGCTTGAAGCCCTATGTTCCACTAGGAATGTAAAGGAATTATAATAATAGTAATGGACGAATTACTCAGTGGTAAAAGAGTAACTATTAATAATATAATAAGATAAGAGTGGGGGGGATTTAGTTTAAATTTCGTTAAGTATTCGCAAATGCAGTTGCATGACACACCTAATTGACACGGGACATACAGTGGAAATTAGTCAGGCTTTCAAAATAATCAATACACAAAGAAAACCATGGTTACTTCGGTCAGCAGAAGTCATTGCTATCGAAAGACTTCAGCCTAACCTCTGTATACAGAAAGATAGCGTAACTAATGTCCCATTACCTTGGTGACTGAGACTGTTTTATTCATTTACTTTAGTATTCTCTTGTTCTGTTGTATAACATTCCACTTAATTTTGATTTTCACTTACTGAGTTGAACTCACTGAATTGTTTGTTTATGTCATAATTTTACTTTACTGTTTCACTCCTACCCTCTTGAACTTTCCATTAAGAATGCACAAACTCAATCTGTTGTTATTCAGTCTTGTATTTTGTCTCTAGCTCATCCTTGTTTCCAAGCGAAATCTGAAGTCCATCCCGCTCTTGTCGAATTCTACTGTAATTTATCTATTACATCATTTTCAAAACTGTGTTGCTCATATTTTTTTATTCTGCAACTCGATGTCACCGCGAAGAAAACTATGTTCAGAAATTTTGTAACTTCTAATTGATTTTGTTTAGGATGTAGGTAGTTGAAGAGAATCCATGAATTAAGACGAGCTCATATATTCCTGTAAAATATGTTTGTTCTTTCTTTGTTCAAAGTGCAGTTGATTGATCAAATACTATCTGCACACTGATAAAGATTGACTGAGGAGACTAAGATATATTACTCCACGTTGCAGAAGGGTAGTGATGTCTGTATAAGTAGTGCAAGAGTTGAATACTGTGGCAACACTGCTCATTTCATTTCAACAAACACCTCCACTTTCAAAGTAATCTACAAAGTGTAAAACAACCTACCAAAGGCAATAGGCTTTCCTCTTCATTGTATTACTGAAGCCTTAGCCTTTCAGATAGAAAAACTAGAGTTATGCATGCAAACGAAAATGATTTAACCACTTCTGTTATCATGGCAACGACTTCGTTGATTTCTACTAATTTGATTTTTGTTTGTTTGATTGTTTTTTGAACTCTTTATAACTCTTGTATTTCTCTAGAACTCTTACATAATTCCACATTTTCTTTCGTTTCTATGTGCAGTCTGACTACAGCTCATTCACGCAGCTATAATATACTCCTCATATGGACTGACTAATCTTAGCAACTATGATTGTAACAACTCATCACTTTTGTGATGAAGAAAGAATTGTATGTAAATGCGATTGTGCAGCTAAAAAGGTGAATGAATTTGCCGAAAAGAGCTTCTTCTCTGAACTCTGTGTTTTTTGTTTTCTTTAACATCTGGATGCGGATTATTTATGAATTATGTAGTTATTTCGCATGATTATTAAATCACTAGCAGCATAAGATGTAGGAAAGACTGTTTAGAATGGTTAGGGTGCACGAATGAAACTCCAACATTATGACCTTTAATCATTGCTACGGTAAAATGTCTAGTTTTTAGACCACATGGGAAACATTAGATCATAATGCTTTTCCTCCTACCCTAAAAAGATAAATTTTTAAGTAATAGTGAAGCAGTGAGTATTTAAAAAAGAAAATGCGATACAAACTCGTAATGTTCCAATAAATGCGTCATAAGCATGAAGGCACTGTTTAACTCGTATAATGACTAGGTATG
Organism: Trichobilharzia szidati; assembly: GCA_944472155.2. Lineage (NCBI taxonomy): Eukaryota > Metazoa > Platyhelminthes > Trematoda > Strigeidida > Schistosomatidae > Trichobilharzia > Trichobilharzia szidati. The sequence continues at coordinate 186,991,894 of OX235271.1, read as the reverse complement.
TAATCCATATTAATTCGGATTTAGCCTTCGTCTCATTGTTCCCTTTCAAAACCCTAACTTTACAAATGTTCTTACTCTCTTAATCTTCTGAACATTGTTCTTGTTTCCAAGAGCTTGTAACTTTTAGTGGTTATCACTTCTGAGTGATTTTATATTTTATCATTGTTGCCTTCTGTTCCAAGTGGAAAATAGGCATTCAACAGTATATCTCCGCTTTGTTGTGTTTTCTGTAGTCCTCCCATGACTATATATTAGCTTTGATCCCTTCCTTACATGATCTCCTGTATATCACCTTCCTACCCATGCCCAACCGTCGTCTCCTGAATGGGATCCACTAGAGGGAGATGGCCTAGTGTGTGATATCACCCAGTGGCCTCCTAGGCGTTTGTCCTATCCATCTACATTTTCTCCCACATGTTTGTTAATTCGTTCTAAAAGTTTCGCGCCCCCCAATTCTGCCTGATCTGCCTTCTGACCTTTAGTATGGCTCTAGCGAATGCAGTTGTTGATTAATATCTGCTTTCCTTGAAGCGCAGTGAAAGCTTCTGACTCATATGGAAGAAGTGATTGGCTTAACATGGGTGTGGAAAATCCAAATTTACTTGTTATGCTGAGTACAGTGCAGAAGATTTTTGAACTGATTCGAGAGTGGTGAAAGCCTGTATCGCCTTTATGATCCTGGCTAGCTGTGGCATTCACATCCGTATTGTCGCCTGTAGTTGAAACGATGGTTCCTAGATAAGTGAAGGAGGTGACCTATTTGAAATTTCACCCATCGATAGTGACTGGTGCTTGTTTTTGTTGGTTGTTGTTGTTTTCGGTTGGTTGGTCAGTTGGTAATCTTCATCACCTTCGTCTTCTCCACATTTACTTGAAGTCTTGACTCCTCTGCTTGCCTATTCTATCAGATTGCTTGTTTCTGTCTGTAAGTCTTCAAGTTTGTGTGATATTAAACATAAATCATCTGTGAAATCTCGATCTTCTAGAGTCTTCTTATTGGTCAAACGCATTCCTGTCTTCTCGCTTCCCGCACGTGGTTTTCAGTGTAATCAAATCCACTACAACCAGGAATATCGTCGGTGATAGTATGGAGCTTCGTTTTACTCCTATTTTCACTTCAAAGAAATCGGTGAGTTCTCCATTGTGGGTTATCTGAAATGCGGCATTGTCATATATCTGTTTAAATTACGCAACTTACTATTTTGCTTGATATGTAAACTCACATATTTCGTTATTGACTTTTATAAAACAACTGACCTTACAGTCGATTCCCTGACGTCTCACAACACTGTTCAACTGTACAGCTTTGATGTAAAGCTGAGAAAGGAATACTCTTTGCTGACCGATGGTTGACGTTCTAGCCAGAAGTCGTAACCAGTGGGCTCCACCAAATCAGGTAAGAGGTCAGCTACTCGACTTCAACAATGGATAGCGGTGGCGCTATCTATACCACAAAATGGCTCAAGCTGCAGCTCATGGGCTATTCTGTTGGACCTTTTAGCTAAATGGTCGACGCACTTGCCTTTTGGCCGGTAGGTCTTGGGTTCGAACCCCCGGTGGGTGCGTATTGCGTTCTGAGTGAGACATAGACCTTCAAGGTATTTTGATGTTTCAGTATCGGCGGTGCTGTTTTTCCAGGTTGAGAATACGCCCAGCATTCCGTCATTTCCAGGTTAGCAAAATGGGTGACGTTTGGGAATGCATCGGTCAAGCGTCGAACTCGAACTACTTGTGAGGCCGGTCAATATTCCATCACTGAACTACTAACGAAACAAGTGAAGAATTCTGTACGAACTTTCTATAGCACTCTACATGTTGATGAAATTTTTATTTAAAATATTTTCAAAAACTATCAGGTGACATTTTTCGCAAAACAAGGAACTAACTGATTTATCATTCATTTTAAAACAAAGGAATGAATGGATTTCTATTTATCTAAAGGGTAGGCAGGTGTGGTTTAAATAATAATAATAAAAATAATAATTAGCTTTATTCCAAAACAGTAATTATGATGATACAGTGTGAAATCCTCAGCATTCGCTGCAGTATTGCATTTAATTTACTCAACAACAATCAAACATCACGTGGTATAAGTCAACAAAATTGATAGCACACCCACCATGTGTGTCACATGGAACACGGGCGAGCCAAATAGGCTATCGCTTAGGTTTTGTACTTAGTTGTGCCCCCGAGTGTATTATCTTTTATAATGATTTCTGGTCCTATCTGATGATATTTAACGCGAAGAGAGTTGTGAACAGAGAGGGTGCTGAGAGTCAGACCATATGGATTTCGACCAATTCTCACATGAGTTCAGATGTCTATTGACTACAACAGTAAGGAGTTGACTGAGTAATGGTACACCACTTGCCCTACTGACAATATTTAATACCCTTCTCAATATGCTACAGTCCTTTTTGACTAGCCGAGGGAAGACTAAGCAGGGGTGGGGGAGACAATGAAGAAGAATAGTTAATATGTAAGAGTTAACAAACTGTAAAAGTACGGAGAGGTTGAGTGATACCTACCTGATTGTCTTAGCTTCTTAACATAGTAGGTTAGACGGAACATTTTCTTAGAAATCGTCAGGATATAGGATAAGCAAGAAAGGTCAGAGGATAAAATTATTCCAAGGTATTCAATGCTTGACCTAGTTTCTATTTCAGTGAACCCTATTCTATAAGCAACTTGTGAATGATTAAGTTCTTGTAGATCACGTTTACGCCCAAAGGTGAAGGTAGCTGCCGGACATTTAGAGGGATTTAAAATTACAAAGAGTGAATTAAGAAACGAAATAAGCAACTAGAGAAGACAGGACTTCAAAAGTATGTAGTGTACATTGAACCCTTGAACTTTTGTTTCAACTCACTCACCCATCTTTCTGGCGCTACTCCACTACACTTTGCTTCGCTTCGCTGCACTTCCTTCCCTGCACTTTGCTTCCTGTACGTTTTGTTGCTTGCACGTTTGCTCCCTCGCTGTCCTTTTCTACAAGCACACTCTTCGAGCTCGCTACTCCTCTGGGTACAGATAAGTTGTAAACTTTTTTTTAATTATTAAATTCTAATCACATTCGTGATAAATATACTTGTAGTTACAGGTACGTTGAGAATCCCTTTTATTTCTGCTTTTCACTCGTTCGTCAGTACTTGCAGGATAGGCAGAGCACTGATTAATACCTAGGTAAAAGAAGTTAGTCTTTTTGTAAGCGTGACAAGCAAACTCACATAAGGATAAAGTTGCGCACTTACAAGTATGTGTAGAAGATGAAATTGATGAAGATAACCAACAAACAACAAAAAGCACAAATCACTGTCGAAGGGAGAAATTCGAAATAGATCACATCCTTCACTTATCTATGAGGAATCGTTTTAACTACAGACTAAAATCTCAAAACCAGAATCAAAGCCTGAGAGAGACATTCATCACTGTGAAATCAGTTTGAAAACCACCTGCACTAAACATAAACAACGAAATCGGTATTTCTGACACCAATGTTAAGCAAGTCAGTCATTCTACATGGGTGAGAAACTTGGTTCGCGCGTCATGAACATCATTTCGAACAGGTCCCTACAGACATTTACAAACAGCTACCTACGCCGGATCCATACTGGAGATCACCTGGCTGGCCGGCTAGAAAGCATTATCAACAAGAAACTCTGTGAACGAACCAATCAAGAACTTATTCCTCAACAGATATAATGATGATGTTAATAGAGATGGATTGGACAAAGGCTGAGGAGACCGTTGGGTGACACTGTGAGGCATGTCATAGCTCGAGTGGAAGGTGAGTGGAAACGACACGTTCGGCGTGGGTGGGAAGGTGACATTAAGAAGATTTTGTGAGGAGTACAAATGGAAGTTTATGGGAAAGGAGGAGAAGTTCTATTGAATCCTTATATTCTACTAGGATCCCAAGGGAGTAATAATGATCAATAGATGCTTAGATTTAAATAACCTGACTTCAGATTATAAGTTCATCTTATCGAGCAGGTATACTTAGAAGCCACGATTGTTCAAACCATATGCATCGTGGAAATACAAATACTTGGTCAAGTGTTAACAGGTAGCCAGTTGGAACTTTTAGTAGAATAATATTAAAAAGTATTCGAAAGATAAATGTATCAGATATTTTCCATTGATTAGTTATTGATTAATTAACGGTATCAAGTCAAAACCAAACCAGAAATCACTCATTAGATCACATCACTGGAATGTAAATGCTGTCTGTAAATAGTAATTTTTGCCTCCAGCATACATTGTAGTGACTACTTCAGTCTCTAAAGTAATCGTTTCTCCACCAATCGGTGGAAATTACTCAGTGATATTCACCAGTTGTGTATTCGCCTTAAATGACACTTTCATCATCTGCTCTCAGTAGGGAAGGTAAAGTTATTCACTCTTTGACAAAATGATTTTTTGGATAACTGTGAATGAGTGACCTACGTTAAATATGTGTTCAATTAAAGCAGTTCGTATTGATCTGTTCTAACCGTTCTGTGGCCAAGAGGGATAATGTTCTTTGACTCTTATAAATAAAACATGCATCGAACGACTCATATATCTCGCTCAACAGAAGCAGATGAATTAGTAGATACACATAGAAGTGGTCAAATATGTTAGTTCATCTCTAGAGTTATCGGAGAATATTGGACGGTGGGAGAACATCAACATTGATGTAGAAGTAAAGAATGTTACTTTTTAGACAGCAAGATGGTGTAGATATGGGATCACTATTAGGTCCTGTATTTGCAGATATTTTCATGCCAAGTCTGAAGAATGTTCCACTGAAATCAAATACTGACAGCTGTTTTCTGTACAAAAGATTTGTTGACGATACTTTTATCATTTGTGATAATAAATATGAGCTAAATACTGTCTTACAAGATTTTAATAGCTGCATTCCATTAGTCAAATTTACAAGCGAAGTAGTAACCAGACAAACAATCTCCTTTATGGACGTTCGATTAGCAAAGAAGGTTGAAGGAACATTGAACAGATCACTGTGCGGAAAGTTTGCTTGGAACGGCAAGTCGAAAAATATATACAGCTGGGTATCTATAAATCTCAAGAACTCTTGTGACCCAGATTCGAAAAATATGAATCCCTGAGTCGGTAGGTGAAGTGATCATACCTTTCCGGAAAAGGATTAAAAGATGAACGCATAAGTCCCAAAATTAACAAAGAAAATCATATCTCAATGCCGAAGAAGATGTTATGCATGAATATAGCGTTCAAAGGCGATCTTCTAACTGACACTCCAAAGAAGAAAGCGTCCGACTCCCTAAAAATAGCATTCTGTTCTTCTACATTGAGACTGGTATTTTCTCCAATAACTCTAAAGATAAACTATCACATTTGACCATTTCTATGTGTATCTACCAATTAGTTTGCTTCCCTCTTGGTTGCAGGAAGATAACAATGGATCAAAATTCATTTCATTGATGAGATGCATGTCACTTGAAGAATGTTAATGGTTATCATCAGACCAAATTCAAGGACCTCATGCTGAGACATCACTCATGAGATCATATCTTTATAATGTAAATACTGCCTATAAATAGTAATTTTTGCCTCCAACATTGTAGTGCCTACTTCAGTCTTAAAAGTAATCGTTTCTCTATCAATCGGTGGAAATTATTCAGAATGGTTAGAACATTTATTTCATGATCAACTCAACACAGTGATATTCACCAGTCGTGGATTCGCCTCAACTGACACTTTCATCAGCTGCTCTCAGTAGGGAACGTAAAGTTATTCACTCTTTGACAAAATGATTTTTTGGATAACTTCGAATGTGTGACCTATGATAAATATGTATTCACTTAAATAAAAAAATATAAGAAATACATGAGAGATTCGAACATACTATTTTCGTGATGACAATGATTAAGTAATAGGAACTATAAGTAACATGAATTCGGAATTATATGAGTTGACAAAAGGACTGACAACTTATGGGGTAATTAGACGAATATTCTTTAAGAAAAGGCGACAAAGTTCGAGTACGTTTCGGTGTGAACAAAGTTCCACTTGGAAAAGTGTATCAGTACAGTAGGTCATATAACAACAGTAAAAACACGTTCTTATAAAGAAAGCAAAACACGAGTGAGTTAATTGACATTCAGAAGACACAACAGAATTCTTTAAACAGAACACGAGGTATAGGAGAATACATTACGTAATAATAATGGCATAACTTCATTTCGTGATTCTAGTCGCCAATATAGCACAAGATTTACCGCTGTCTCTTTTTAAGTATTTTGTCACACAGTAACACTTGACTGGCTAAGATTCTTTGTTTCAGGTGATTATATTCAGCGCCTTCAGAATAATCAAAGTACAGTAGATGAGGCACAATCGCACCATTTAGTGTCTGTGATTTATTCAACTTAAATTAATGGCTGCAAATCATTGAAGCCGCGTGATAGTGACAGGTAAGAGAGGTTCCTACTAGGAGAAAAACACAACACACCACTATACATTCTTTGCATGTTGTCATGACTTAATAGATAAGCTGGTTTATACTTTTCTGGTTTTCTACTCCTACATAATTATTTGTGATCCGGCCAAGTTAAACTTTAATCACCACTAACTACCAATCAGCGAACGACATCGAACTATCCAATGAGATTCACGAATGTAGTTTACTGTTGTGTAGCGCTTGATTCATGTCAGATGCGTGCCCTTACAAGGTTACGATTGCAATTCGAGGAGGACAGTGTTTTCCAGTATTGCCTGGATTTAGGGTTGCTCCGGAAAGAGCTAACTTGTTTGTGTGCTGGTATCATGACTTTAAAAAGCTATAGCAGGTCAGCTGATGGATTTGTCCATCGTTGTACTGTATGCTTGAAGTGTGTCAGCATTAGAGAGGGTAAGCTGATAATTTTAATATTTTGTGGGAACTTTTTTTCAAGGTGACACCTCTCCTTGACGCAAATTTTATATATCTGCAACTTCTGGGTATTGAAACAGCCAGTTAGAGCCGCAGCTGCCGAAACGGAGAACAGCCTCGTCTCAACAGTTCAATGGTACTAGCATTGCAGAGATATTGCTTCTTGGAAAATGAAGAAGATAACTTCGTTGTTGGGCGGAGAAGACGTTGTCGTGCACGTGGATGAAACTGTGTTGCTGAAAAAGAAATACAACCGTGGTCACCAGCGAGCGAATAATATTTGGTTAATAGGTTTATACGACACTTCCCTCCGAAAAGGATTCGTTGAAAGAATAGCAGAGAGAAAGGCGAATACTCTAAAACCTATTACTATGGACTCGTATAACGGGGATCAATAATACACACGGACGAATGGAAAGGTTATATTTCCCTGTCATCTCTGGGATATATTCATCACAGAGTCAACCATTCAAGTCATTTTGTGGATCCAATTATGAGGACTCATTGAAATTCTGTTGAAGGATTTTGGGGCTAGTTAAAAAATCGGATAAGGACTATAAATGGATCTCAAAAGGATCTCATTTATAGTCATTTAGATGAATGTATGTACAGAATGGGGTGTGACTTTTTCATTGACAGTCCGATGCTTAACTGGAAAAATGTTTCTCTCACATGTTCGGGAAAGATACCCCCTGTAACCGTTTTATCCTTTTTTATCCTTCTTTCTATAAATATACGTTTCCATTTACAATAAATGCCTCTTTAATTTGATTGGTCCGTTCAAGGTCGTGTGCTGATTTTTTTTTAGTGGTGTCGAAAGTTTAACTTTGCCTGTGATACTAATCATCAAGTTGTATATAATGAAGCAAGTCATGCTGTTAAATTAACCAAAGTATTTTAATTAAGTTGTTAGATTTCGCCACGAACCAACATCAGTTAGGGGAAACATTGAAAGCCAGGGAGAAATAGACATCTTTTTCGTCCCATCATTAGACTCTTCACAGTGCAAACGCACGCCCTCACTAACAGGGGTTGAACCATTATCCTTCAAATTGATAGACCAAACTCGCTGACCATTCAGACAATTGGGTCAGTATGTTACACATGAATGTGGCGTTCACAGATGACCTTCTGACCGACGCACTAAAGAAGAAACTCTCAGACGCCCTGAAATGAAAATTCTGTGCTTCTACATTAAGACTGGTATTCTTCTACCGTCAAATGTTCGTCAATAACTCTACAGATCAACCATCACATTGAACCACTCCTATTTCTATTTACTAATTCATTTGCTTCCAATGAGCGAGATATATAAATGGTTCTATGGGTGATTCACCTTATATAGTCAATGGACATTATTCAGCTTGGCTACAGAATGATCACAATTCATCAAAGTACTTTTCATTGATGAGACACATATCACTTGAAGAATGTTAATGCTTTTGAATGATAGCTACTACCAAAGCGTTGAAACATCAGTCTACTCCGGTCTCACAATTACTAATCAATACTCCTTCTCTTGTATTCGCCTAATAACCAACATGTGTTCATGAATTTTGACCAATCAAATTCTTCTCTTTTTCTAAACGTTTGTTCACAGTTAAAACTTTGAAGGTTAACCTTAACGTTAATGAGCCATTATAAGAGAATTTTAAGTGTTGTAGCAACAAGAGGGAATTGTAAGTGAAATTTGTGTGAAAATTACAGTTTTATGTAGAGTGAATAAGGTCAATTCAACTTGATTTAATTCATTCTAAGAGATGATCAAAACAAAATTGACTGTTTACTTAAATTTGATTTGATTCATTTTATCACTACATGTCTTGTGCATACAAATGAGTATTCTGTTTCACTGTTCAAAACGGGTTTCAAGGTCAATTTAATTACATAGAAACATTCGTTACATAAATATACGAAACCAGAGGTCATCGGATGATGATTTTGTCTGACTTTGAAAACCCCTCCTTCCAGGGATGAAAGTGAGAGCCTGCAGGTCGTGGGATATACATGCTATTATATTTTGAATCACGGAAGTTCACAACTTAGCCTTCTCACCTTCCAATGGAACACTCTGAAGGACGGGCCTCACTTACGACTGGGATCTAGGGAGAAAATGGTGGATTAGAATTTAGTTTCTTAAATTTTTATGTTCTCTTCATAATTGGATCATGAATCCCACTTTTGTCTAACTGAAATAGATAGATTCATGATGAAATATACACTTTTGTGCACTGCCTCATTCGAACGCTTCGCTTTGATAGTAGAGGTTTTAGCGGTTAACTTAGTTGCTTTAAACCACCATCTACCAAAACAATTAGTCTTCAAAAACATCGATTAGGAAAGGAATACCAAATTGTCAGCATAAAATGATGTCGTCATTCTATTCCATAGATTCTCTTTCCTCATCATCAGATGCTGCTCGAACCTCGCCTAGATTACTAGGTCACTAGTATTCTAGCCGGTCCCAAGCCCGGATAAAGAGGGAGGGTTGGGGCGTGGTGCTAGCAACTCCACCCCCAAAACTTAACCAAATTGCTACTAAAACTTCAACGCACAAATATATTCAAAATTCTAAAATTACAAATAGTGACCTTATTCTTTGCTGGAATCGGGGAAGTGAAATGACGCAGGCTGGTGAAAGCCTTCGGGAAGCCAGTCAGCCGATGTGCCTTCTTTCGATGAAAGCAAAAATAAGGATGGGGACGTGGAATGTTCGTACAATGTACGAAGCTGGGAAGGCTGCTCAGGTAGCCGCAGAAATGAGGAGATATAAAATGGAAGTGTTGGGAATCTGCGAGAGCAGATGGAATGGATGCGGAAGGTGCCAACTACCAACTGGAGAGACAATAATCTACTCCGGTCACCCAGAAGACGATCACGAGCACACCGAGGGAGTAGCCATCATGATGTCACCAACAGCGGCTAAAGCTCTCATGCAGTGGGAACCAATCTCCTCCAGGATAATGACAGCCAGGTTCAACTCAAAAGGAAAGAAGGTTACAATCATTCAATGCTACGCGCCTACAAACGTCTCAGAACATGAGAAGAAGGAGGATTTCTACAGTCAACTACAAACAGTAATGGACAACGTCCCAAAGAGCGATATCAAAATCCTGATGGGCGACATGAATGCGAAACTGGGAGGAGACAATACAGGAAGAGAACTCACCATGGGTCGCGAGGCCCTCGGTGAAATGAACGAAAATGGTGAACTCTTCTCAGACTTCTGCGCCTTCAATGATTTGGTGATTGGTGGCAGTGTGTTCAAACACAGGGATATACACAAGGCAACATGGATTTCACCAGATGGACACACCAAAAACCAGATAGACTTCATTTCAATCTCAAGGAAGTGGAGACGGAGCCTACTGGACACAAGATCGCGGAGAGGAGCAGATGTGGGTTCAGACCACTATCTAGTACAAGGGACTTTCAAGGTGAAGCTGAAAGCCTCGAGGATAGCTGGGGATAGGCCACAATGCAAGTTCAACACGCAAAAACTGAAGGACACAACCACAAAGGACACTTTCACTGCAACTGTCAGAGCAAAGGAGGAAACACTACGTGGCACCACTGAGGAATCATCCGTGGAAGACCACTGGAACTCTCTGAAGGTAATTTTCAACGAAACGTGCTCAACGGTTTTAGGAAGAAAGAAGAAACAAGACAAGGAATGGCTCTCAACAGACACTTGGAAACTAATAGAGGAGAGGAGAATGGTGAAAGAAAAAATGATTCAATGCAAAGATGGACAAGAGAAAGAGACGCTGAACTTAACTTACACAGCACTGGACAAAGAAGTGAAGAAGAGTGCCAGGAAGGACAAAAGACAATTCTACGACAACCTGGCTACTGAAGCTGAGAAGGCAGCAGGCAAAAGGGACCTGAGGACACTATATAAGATAACCAAGTCTCTATCCGGGAAGAGATCAACACAAGTGAAACCTATAAAAGACAGCCAAGGGAACCCAATTACCAAAGAAGAAAGACAGATTGAACAATGGGCGGACCACTTCAAAGGACTCTTGAATCGACCACCACCTACAACCCGTCCAGTAATACCAACAACAGCACGTACACAACTGCAAGTTGACACCAATCCTCCAACGAAAACTGAAGTCATGAATGCAATCAAGCTTCTTAAAGCTGGAAAGGCAGCTGGACCAGATGGAATACCCCCGGAAGCACTGAAAGCGGACCCAGAGACGACAGCAGATATGCTGACTCCATTATTGGAAAAGGTCTGGAAGGACGGAAAGGTGCCTACTGACTGGAGGAAAGGTTACCTGGTGAAACTACCAAAGAAGGGCGACCTGGGACTCTGCAAGAACTGGCGAGGAATCATGCTCCTGTCGACGCCAAGTAAAATCCTGAGTCGCATCATCCTGGAGAGAATCAAGGACGCACTGGATACAGAACTCCGACCAGAACAAGCTGGATTCAGGAAAGGCAAATCATGTTCTGACCAAATTGCAACTATACGCATTATCATCGAACAAAGCATGGAATGGCAATCAAACCTCTACCTCAGCTTTACAGCGTTGACCGCGAAGTAATTTGGAAACTACTCGAGTACTACGGCGTACCCCAAATATTCATCAACCTTATTCAACAACTGTACGACAACGGCACATGCCAAGTGATCCACAACGGAAAACTCAGCGAAGCGTTTCGAGTAAACACAGGAGTCAGACAAGGGTGCTTATTATCACCAATGATATTCCTAATTGTGGTGGACTGGATTATGCGTCAGACAGTGGGAAACGAGAAGACAGGGATATCCTGGACCGACGTGAAGAACCTAGAAGACCTGGATTTCGCGCGTGGATGATTTATGTTTGATGTCACACAAAATCGAAGACTTACAATCGAAAACCGACAAACTGGTCGAAGAAGCAGCAAAGACAGGATTGCAGGTGAACATAGACAAGACGGAGGTCATGAAAATAATCAACCAACAACAGCAGCAACATCCAGCGCCAATCACCATCAACGGGAGGGATTTGAAAGAGGTTACTTCTTTCACTTATCTAGGGAGCATTGTCTCAACCACAGGAGGAACGGACGAGGATGTCAAATCGAGAATCGGGAAGGCGAGAAACACATTCATCAACCTGAAACCAATCTGGAAATATTCGTCACTCACCATCAACAACAAAATTCGGATTTTCAATACAAACGTGAAGTCAATTTTGCTTTACGGATCAGAAACTTGGCGGGTCACCAAGAATATTTTCAACAGGTTGCAAACCTTTATCAACAACTGTCTTCACTCCATACTGAAGATTAGATGGCCGGAAAGAATCACCAACAAGAAGCTATGGGAACAAACAAAACAGGAGCCAATCGTCCAACAAATATGCAGGAGAAAGTGGAGATGGATTGGACACTCGCTGAGGAGGCCGTTGAGTGACATCGCGCGTCAAGCCATAGCTCGAGTGGAACCCGAAAGGGAAGCGGCGAGTGGGACGTCCAAGGGTGACATGGAGGAGATCGTGTGAGGAGGAGATGAAACAGTATGGAATAACATGGACGCAAGTGAAAAGTACAGCACAAGACAGAAGCAAGTGGAGGCGTGCAGTTGAAGCCCTATGTTCCACTAGGAACCCAAGGGAACAATAATAATAATAATAAGATGCCGCTCGAAATTACCTGAAATCGCAATGGTTATAAAAATGTGACAGTAAAATACTTCAATGTCTGAATGATAATAATAATAATTAACACATCCGAAATGTGAGCATTACAATGTTTAGCTTCAATTGTTATCAGTTTATTTGCTTTCAAAGTATAAAACGAGGATGGGAGGTGGAGAAGACAGAAAAATAATGTGAGCTGGTAATTTCATATGGTAACTCACGAAGTTTATAGTTCATAAGATTGGAATCTTGCTCACTGAGCTGAAATCACAAATATGGATGACTAATGTAATGTAATGAAATGGAGTTACCAAGGCAGTGTGAAATTGATTTCACACACACTCTCTCTGTATAGTTTGAAACTTTTGGTTGTGATTGCTTCAAAAAACTGTCGCAAATTTTCTGTCCTCTGTATATTTAATAATTTGAAGGATTTCGAAAGCTTGACGAAATAACCCGTATCCAACACAAGGAGTCTGGTAAATTCACTTCGAGAATATCTGCCTCCCCTTAGTCATAGGTTTCTACGGATATGCACAGAAAATTGGATAGAAGCCCTTCTTTCCATCCTTGTATTGTACTTGCTCCCGTGAGTACAACTGGAAGTGACGTCAGTAAGGTACTTATTTAGTTTACACTGGCTTACAGTGCATCTGGTGATGTATAGTTTTACGAGAGTAGCTACAAGGAAGCCTCCCTCTATTGCTTCTATTATACTTTTGTCAATAATTTTTGATACTGCTACTCGTTTGGATTAGAGACGAATAAACACTTTCTTCTTTTCAACAGCTGTGTTTTATTTTCTCGTCTTTTGCTTTGTCATACTTTTGGATAAATCCATTTCGATATTTATTTTTCCTTCAGCTTTTCTAAGAAAAATTTATTCTTTCTTCCGCTTTGTTGGATGGACATAGTTTTCTGTCTTTGTCTTTGGGTTTCCTCACTAATCCACACACATAGCCGACTAGACACAAGCTATTGTAGTGACTGAATATGTTGTGCAGTTCAGGTTTATTTCTTATAGATGGACTTTTCGATCACACCATCGTTTCTTCTTATGCTTACCTCAAGATTCAGGAAATTCAACTTATCATGATGGTCACACTCCATGATGAATTTATTGCTGAAGTGGATCTCCTAGAGACAGTGAAGTAATACAAATTCATGATTCATGTCGTTACAAACAACAAACATATCATTGACATATCGACGATAATTGGTTCTTTCACTGGTAGCAGAGAATTGTAGCGTCTTTTCGAGATAACTCATAAAAATACTGTCAAGAATAGGTCACAGAGGCGAACCCCATCAATTTGTCAGTGAACATGGTTGTCAAGGTTGCATTGGATGTTTATTCAGGTGGTGGTAGTAGATCTGTTTGTATACAGATGATGTCAACTGTCCCCATGACTGGTGCATTTGGTAAATAAAGTAGTCTCGTCGTACGACACCAGAAGTTAAATTTGATATGTCGACATGGTCCACTTTTCTGGAAAGTTGGTCTTTCTTTCCTTATCGAAATTTACCAGGTGAAGCAAGTGTATGAAATATTCACAAACTTTCCATTATAGCAATGATGAAAATATCTGCTACTGAGTTCCTGTTACCTCAGATTATTATTGTTGATTCACCTAAACTATCCTTTATATTACCCAAGGTAAGTTTTATCTGATATTGAAAAAGGGTCAACTGTTTCACCAACAGTGATCTGACTAGTCGAATCAAAGTTGCTTAGAAATATGATTCTGGAAATTTGTCTTTTTAGTAGGAATTTAAAAATCAATCAATACACGATACAGACAACAGACTTCTTATTTTATCTATGCACTGAATAAAAGTTAAAAATGTTGACATTATTTGTCTGGAAACAGTCAAGACGAGAATCTGTCAAACTAAACAAACTTGCTAGAACTATTTGACGAAACCCCCATCCCCCTGCAGGGCATACACACCACCTTTGTTTAATACTGTTATGATTTACTGGAATCGATGCAATTCTAGTGAATACGGAGATAAAGACAACAGTGTGGGTTTTGTCTAGTATTGAATTCACTAAAAGAGTTTTCTAAACTGAAACGCATCCATGAAATTCAAATGAATATTTTTCCGGTTACTAATAATCTACTTCGTTCATTCACCCTTTAGTATATTTGCAATGGTAGAAGACGAGAGACTGGATAAAGGAATGTTCATTTGGAATTTGGCATCTCTGTATAACGAAATTATGTACAGCTTATCTTCAACGCACCAATTGCTTAGATCTCCCTTGTTGTGCTACTTGTCGGCTTTCTTAATATTGTGTTTCTCTGTGTTCCTTTCACGTCTCTCATGTATCTGCACATCGCTGTATTAATATACTTTCTCTGATATCAAATCCATCTGCCAACCGTTTGTTGTTTCTACACCAATGGACTTTTCTTTATATACTGTTGATAAATCTTGTCAGTAGTACAAGCCACACTCCTAAATGTATCAGACTATTCGAGCGGAGCTGCTCTGACCTTCTTGGTTCTACTCCTTCCTGTCACACCTTGGTCCCGGCTTCCTTAGCCCACTGTATCTGTTTCTGTTAATGGCTGACGTTAGCTCATTTCTGCTTTTTTCCTCTTTTGGTGGTTTAAATGCGACCACGTCTCTCGGTGACAGTGTTTGGCTCTTCCCACTTCGGAAGGAGATCCTGTGAACCTGGTCCACATCTAATCACCTTCTTTCTTTCTCTACACTTTACCTGCTCGTAAACCTCAAAGTTTATGCATTCCAACTTTTCTCCGTGTTCTGATTTCGCGGCGTATTTTCTTTTTGTTTACGCTTCACATTGCTGACGGCCTCTTGCCGTTTGGTTTGCAGCCTAGTCTTGTTAAACTCCTGATGGAGGGATCAGGTTTTCCTGTGTATTGGTGGTCGTGGTTTCCTCCCAAACACCAACTGAAATGTTGACTTCTTTGTTGTTTCATCAGTGGAAGCATGATTTGCCAGTAAAATCTATGGAAGCTCTGTCCACTAGTTACCTCCCTTCGAGGAGGCCAGGCACTCCTTCAGTGTACCGTTATTTATCTCTAACAGACCATACGTTTATGGATGATATGGTGTTGTTCTGATCTTTTTGATATCCAGGTGCTGAGAACGGGAAGTGAATTCTTCACTTTCGAAACAAGGACCCTAATCTGTCAATATCGTCTTTGGTACACCATGGTCTGCGACGATGTGTCGAACTACTGCATCAATTACGGTTTTCGAGTGTTGAACGTGTAGCGTATTCCATGATCACCAATACATACTGATTGCCACTGGATGTCTGAGGAGACGGACTCATCACATCTACATACCACAAGTCACCTATTGCTGTAAATGGAATTGACTGCAGAGGCGGTTGTATACACCAATCTCCTTCCATCAAATGGCACTGCAGATGTCCAAGTACATATTTCGCCACATCTCCCCTCACGCCTGCCCATTACATGCTTGGTACCAAGAGGTCAGTTGTTCTGGCTACTCCTGTATATGCTAGCTGGTGGCATTTTTGTATCATCTCTTGGCGTTCTCTTGCCAAATCAGAGTGTAGTGACCCATTTTATTGCTCATTATCGTAGTATACTTTCACTATGTAATTGGACTTTGATTTGTTTATCACTCTAAAGATTGCGTGTTAACAATTGATACATTTGTACTCGCTCAACTTTTGAATTTTGATTACGGCGATAATACACGTTCATACTCCTTCTCAAGTGCCTTTTGATTTACGTTGTGGATGTCGAGTAATCACAACGTTAGGACACAATAATAAATGCGAAGAAGTACTAGGATATACGTGTACGCTAGTTTGGTCAAATAGAGCACCACAACAAGAGTTCCGTACGCGTTCACTCTTAATTGATCCCTATGTCTGAGTGGCATAATCAGATCCTTCCTAGCCGTAGGTTGGTTCACTTCCATTGCGTTAGCGATCACCTGAATCTAATATTTACTTCCGCTGTAAGCAAGACTGTTTCAGTTTAAGTATGGTGAAGTTTGATCATAGACTGATACTTTCTATTCCTGATCGTATGCATCATATTCTGATCGATCTATTTTCCTTCGATCCTACTTGCCAGAGAATGAATTTTATTTCTTTACAACTCACTGAAATAAAAGATGATAGAATGTACATCAATCGATAAGACGAATTCATTGAACGCTGAATGGCGACTGAGCTAATTAGTAGTAATAGAGGTTTGTAGCTCAGGTGGATGATTTTCATTTAGTTAAGTTCTCTCAGCTGGTTGATTTAATTAAGAGGCTTTCGTTGTCGTCCTAGGCAACATCTTCAGGTGGATAACAGTGAAATCTTGTAGTCCTCTAATGTCACAGAATTATGCACTTCAACTGGAACAAAACTAGCAAAAGAATCGATGCAACAACTATTCTACAGTGACGAACACATAAAAATGCAATGTCAACTTGGATGCAACAAACAGAATAATGTCTTACAAAATATTTCCTATTCAATGATCACATATGCGAACAGATAAAAGCAACACCAATGGGGTCACGCGTATATCAGGACTAATAGCTGAAGCTGTTATGAAAAGATGCCAGTTGTTGGCCCTACCCATAATTCAACCAAAAATCTAGATGTGTTTTGGTGATAATTAAAAGAAATAATTGGTAATACACCCAAAAATAATTAACAACTTATCCGAAGACATTAAATTCACCATGAGAGAAGAAGAATCAGACAACAAAATTCCATTCTTAGATGCCTGAATTACGAGAACAAACACAGGTAATTTAGAAACACAAGTATATAGAAAATCAGCGGACATACAGATCAAATACTCAACTATAGTAGCAACGACCTACTTACTGACTCACAAAACAAACTGTGTGCAGACATTGTCTAAGAGAGTTCAAAGACTTTTTGATGTGGTTGTGTTCTCTGAGCTGGATGGTTTATATGTGAAGCTTTCATCACCCTACTAGGCGACATCTACAGCGCCTACTTCAATTTGAATTCAAGTGATCTTTAGGATTTCTCCACGTGTTTATTAATCATCTCTCCTGGTAAGCTTGGACGTGATTGTTTGTTTTTGTGTGAAAACACACAAATTAACTTTCCGGCTCAGAGAACACAACCACATCAAAAACATCCACCTGAGCCACAAAACTTCTCAATCATAACTAGAGTTCAAAGACACTGTAGTACTCCAGTGCTCAAGAGAATAGAATGGAAACGTCTACTAGCTGCCTTCAAGAAGAATGAATACCTATCGAATTCCACGAGAACATGTTCAAACTCAAATCGAAACACCACCAAGAAAACATCCTAAAAACTAAAAGAAAATTTCATACAACTGGTTCCCTTGATAAATTTCGGTAAACAAAGGAAGATGAAATTTGCAGTATAAAATGATATCATTCTATTTCACAGGTTCTCATCAGCTGCAGACTACCTGAAATTACAATGGTTATATAAATGATAATAACATACTTTAATGTTTGATTAGTAGTAGAGAAGAGATAAATTTGACGCATCCAAAAAAGAATGAAAGCATTACAATTTTTAGTTTAAGTTATCATCATCAATTTATACACTTTCAGAGTTGAAAAGAGGGGGTAGGGGTAAGACAGAAAATAGAAAAATTGATTAACAGAAACAGTGTTAGCTTGTAGGTTCACATGGCAACTCCAAAAAACAAAAGCAATTACAGTTTATAAGATTGAGATTTGCTCAGTGAGTTGAGATCACTGAATTAGATGACTAATCAAAATCAAAATTCAGTTACCAAGGGAGTGAGAGGTTAATCACACTCTCTTTCTGTATGCATAAGTCTGGCTTAAATCGTTTGATTGCGATCGCTTCGGCAAATCGTAGTAAATTTGCTGTCCTTTGTCTATTTAATATTTTGAAGGACTTAGAAATCTCTACGAGATGTCCGGTATCAACAATATGTCTAGTAATTGCACTCTGAGAATATTTGCTTCCTTTCAGACATAGGTTTCTTGGAATATGTTCAGAAAACCGGATAGAAGCCCTTCTTTCTGTCCTTCCAATGTACTTGCTCCCGCAAGTGCACGTAAATTCATAAACGCAGTTGGAGGTGACATCAACAGGGTAATTATCCAGTCTTGATTGGCTTACAGAAGAGGTAGTGCTGTATAACGTTATGAGTTTTGCTGCCGGGAAGCTTCTATTTATTGCTCCTTTCAGTCTTCTGTCAATGTTTTGTGAAACTGCATCTCCTTTGAATGGGAGACAAATGAACACTTTTTACTTTTCTTTCTTATCTTTTTCTCTGCTATACTTCTGTATAAATCCTTTAGGATATCCGTTTTCCCTCAGGCATTTCTCGATGAAATCTAGTTCTTCGTCGACCTTGTTTGGTGAACATAGCTTCCTGGCTCTGTCGTACAAAGTCCTCACTAATCCACGTTTATAGCTTATGGGACAAAAGCTGTTATAGTGAAGGATTTATACAGAAGTATAGCAGAGAAAAAGATAAGAAAGAAAAGCATCCAACTGTAGAAAAGAAAAAAGTATTTATTTGTCTCCCATTCAAAGGAGATGCAGTTTCACAAAAGATTGACAGAAGACTGAAAGGAGCAATAAATAGAAGCTTCCCGGCAGCAAAACTCATAACGTTATACAGCACTACCTCTTCTGTAAGCCAATCAAGACTGGATAATTACCCTGCTGATGTCACCTCCAACTGCGTTTATGAATTTACGTGCACTTGCGGGAGCAAGTACATTGGAAGGACAGAAAGAAGGGCTTCTAACCGGTTTTCTGAACATATTCCAAGAAACCTATGTCTGAAAGGAAGCAAATATTCTCAGAGTGCAATTACTAGACATATTGTTGATACCGGACATCTCGTAGAGATTTCTAAGTCCTTCAAAATATTAAATAGACAAAGGACAGCAAATTTACTACGATTTGCCGAAGCGATCGCAATCAAACGATTTAAGCCAGACTTATGCATACAGAAAGAGAGTGTGATTAACCTCTCACTCCCTTGGTAACTGAATTTTGATTTTGATTAGTCATCTAATTCAGTGATCTCAACTCACTGAGCAAATCTCAATCTTATAAACTGTAATTGCTTTTGTTTTTTGGAGTTGCCATGTGAACCTACAAGCTAACACTGTTTCTGTTAATCAATTTTTCTATTTTCTGTCTTACCCCTACCCCCTCTTTTCAACTCTGAAAGTGTATAAATTGATGATGATAACTTAAACTAAAAATTGTAATGCTTTCATTCTTTTTTGGATGCGTCAAATTTATCTCTTCTCTACTACTAATCAAACATTAAAGTATGTTATTATCATTTATATAACCATTGTAATTTCAGGTAGTCTGCAGCTGATGAGAACCTGTGAAATAGAATGATATCATTTTATACTGCAAATTTCGTCTTCCTTTCTTTATTAAAAGAAAATTCATCACTCTACCATATATATGAAGGTTATCTCTGAAATAATGACTAGAATACTAAAAACATTTATTGAAATAGACGTAGTACACAAGCCAACACAATTAATTACCTCATTCACTATCGTCAGATCGAAGGATCCATTAGTAAGTGGAGGCAAGATCAATACCATTTACTAAATAAATTGCATAAACTGCACTAAACACCTCAGTGGTCAAGTGGGCGTCCACTTCGATTCATTATCCAAGAACATAAATTATCTGTGAAAAGACACGATATGTAATCGTTCACGCCAATGCAAGTAGCAATTATGGACACCAGTTAATTTGGGTAAATGCCGGAATTATAAAAACGGGAAGCATCAAAAATGCAATCAGGGAATTTCTAGAAGTCTGGTTGATACTCAGATGAACCAGTGATTAACAAACACTGTACTGTAGGTCAAATTTACCAACTAAACAAAAGTAAATCGCATGAGAAGAAAGTTCAAATTTCAAGTGAATAAAAATCGTCCTTGCAAATTAACAACCAATCACAACAGTGGTTGTTAAGAGATACAGTTACGTCATCATTCATAAAGAAATCAAACAAGTTCACTCTGTAATTACAGCCTGTGCTGAAGACTTTTTATAGAAGGACTGCGAAAGCTTCACAAATAAATTGAAGTACTCGGTTTTCGAGTAATCGCTTGTTTGCCTTTAAGTGGTTTCTACATTGATGACGGATCAAAATCAGTTCGGGAATCATTGAAAAGCAGGAAATACTGGAAAGCTGTTTTGTCCATGTTTGGGATTCTTCATCAGTAGGCAGGCACACATAGCCTCATCTGGGATCAAATCTATCACTTTCAGCTAACGAGGTGATCCCGCTGACCATTCAGCTACTGAGAAGGAATTCCATGGCCGATGAATTCTAATTTCTGTCAATCCACTCACGGTTTTCAGCGCCAAAACAAGCCAATAACTTCAGTAATGGTTTTCTCCCACACCCTAACTGGTGGATCCCATTGTTCATGATTTCTCACTAGAACTCCAGTCAACTCTATCAATCAGTCATTCAGTCACTAGTTAGCATCAGATTAATTTTCAAGTGTTAGTTTGTAGGGATTTGATTGGGTGTCACTTCTGATAGGTGATAGAATTCCATGGACCATTGGATTTCTTCCCAACAGCTCAATGGTTAATGAGCTCGCCTTGTAACTTGAAGATCATGAGTACAATCCTTGATGGAGTTGTGGTTGCGGACAGAAGAAGAGTCTCAGACTAGAATGAGACATCTGTCCAGTACTTCCCGCTTTCCAAAGATTCTCCAGCTAATAACAGTCGGTGATTAATCTGCATACTAGTCAAAATCCCTACAGACTAACACTCGAAATCCAAGTAGTTTAATTGTCTTTCAGCACACTATAAAGCCATTTTGACAGTGGTTACGCATTCCATCATCTTCCGTTCCAACGCGATAGACTGAAATGAAATTCATTCTTTGGCAAGTAGGATAGAAATGAAAATAAATCGATAGGAATACAGTGCATTAGTAAGCTAAAGGACAGACATTATAAACAGTTTCAAATAGCCTTACTATAAGAGGAATCAGAAAAATAATCTGCCTTGAATCTGAAGTAATGAAAGGCGGGTGAAAAAATCATTCAGGTATCTGAAATAGTGGGAGTAAGGTGCAAGATCAAACATGAAGTTGTAAGCAGAAAAGACAAGAAGGAAAGTTCGTCTTTTGAAAGGTGACTGACCTGATATAATGAAAAAAATCTTAGGTAAACATGACATCCGTTTTAATGAGAATGGTTAATCCAATGAACTCCTGAGTTTTATGATTATGCTAAGTTTTTTCAAGAAACAAGTACACAAATGTTTTGTTACTATTCGGACTTTTGTTAGTATGCTATCCTAAATTAATTTAGGCGTCATTTTCAGTGCTGTTTGTTGATGAAAATCTATAACACCTTAGCAGATAGAATTAACCATCACATCACTCAAAGAACCATAAGTTAGTAGTGAGAAATACGTGTCAGGTGATTCTATCGTAGCTTTTAAGCCTGAAATCGAGTGTTCAAGTGGCCAAATCAATTTCGAAAGCAATTTAAGATTCCACTTTATTAAGTGAACCACTACTCAGCATAAAGAACAAATTTCAGATTTTCAGTCAATCATTTCTTCTATAAGGGTCAGGAACTCAGCGAACGCGTCAGGGAAAACATTTCCAACAGCCTACCACCAAATATCATCAATAGCTGATTTCAATGGCTCCATAATGAAGATCAGATGGCTGGTTAGAAAGAAATGGCAACAAGAAACTCTGTGGACACACCAGTCAAGAACCTACTGCTCAACACGTAATTCCACAGCAAATGGAGATGGATCGGACATGCGCTTAGGAGACCACTGGGTGATATTGTGCACCAAGCCTTCTCCTTAGTGCAACTCGAATGGTAATCGACAAGTTGAACATGTGTCTGAGGGTGATATGGAGGAGACCATATGAAGAGAAAAAGAAGAAAATTCATGGGGGTTCGTACTGTCAGATGAAATGGACTGCAGAGAATATGACAAAGTGGAGAACCCCTATGTTCCACTGACAACCTAAGGAAATTATATTAAAAACAGGCAGATGAACGACTATAATGACTTAAGAACGTCAGCCAGCTAAGAATACAAGGTAATTATAAAGCAGATGTATGCAAGTACTCGCCATAACGCTGTGTATACAAGTTTGTCGCCTGATCTCCTCTGAGAGTCAACTTCTCACATTATGTTAATTTCTAGAAAGATATTTCGTCTAACCTTCTTTCTACATAAGGAACTCAAGGCAGTTTGGTAGCGCCTAATCTCTACATTTACAGTTCAATAATTCTTGTATTCCACCTATTGTTCGTCATCGCTCCAACCTAATCTTTTCTAGGCTAGTTAAGAAAGACTTCTTTACACTGCGAAGGCTACTGAAAGTTGTCGGTAGGTAGGGCGAGAGAAATGTCACTAAACCAAGTGGTTATTACTGTCACAGATAGACACTTGAATTGATACTTCGACACTAAGCAACTTCTCTGTATACAACTCTCCCCCTGCATATGATCAGACAGGACTAAAAGCAATTATAGGAGACTCTATACCTGGACGATCAAGCATAGAAACTCTACGTTACCTTCCTTAGCACGTATTCTATATGTTGAGAAAAGTGTTAAGAATGAAACTGCTAAGTGACTGCGAAACACCACATAGACGAATTTTATTCTTCTTCATTATTATATTGTTCTTATTATTTTCACTGAAATTTCTATTTAATATTCTTATTGAACAAGCAAACTACCGACCTTCATTAGCAGCTGTCTTCGCTCAATACTCAAGATCAGATGGCCGGTCAGAAAAGATCAGCAACAGAGATCTCTGAGAGCGAACCAACCAGGAACCGATTGTGCAAAAAATAAGCAGGAAGAAATGGAGATGGATTGGTCATACTCTGAGGAAACCATCAATTGACATCACTAGACAAGCCATCACTGGAGTGGAACCCGAAAGGGAAGTGGCGAGTTGGTCGTCCAAGGGTGACTTGGAGGAGGTCATGTCAAGAGGAGATGAAAGCATGTTGGCAGACGTGGAGCCAGGTGAAAACTCTAGCAGAGAACAGAACGCAGTGGAGACGCACTGTTGAAGTCCTATGTTCCTCTAGGAATTAAAGGAAACAGCAATAATAATAATAATTGAACAATGTTATCTTTGTAAATGCCTGTTTGATTTTTTCCCCACAGTTCTATGTAATGTAAAGAGAGAATGAGATGCAATACTGTACCACATACTGAAAATTCCAGATTATATCAGATGTACTGTAGTGTTTGGAATAAAGCTGTGATAATTATAATAATAATTATTATTAATGTTAATAACGAGAGCGTAGTTTGAATGTACCCGTAGTAACTGTCATTTATATAATAATTATATAAATTATATATATAATAATTGTATAAATATTTACATAACTATGAACTACTTCAAATTTGTGCGTTTTACTCACATAATGGACATATGTATATTTCCTGCTGATCCGTAAACTTTCAATAATACGAATGTCGATCTATGACCCAATATAATTCTCCAGTTCAATAAACTGTAATATACAGAGGAAACGTTGCTGTATGTTGGGGAAGTCTCCCAAATCATACATTATCAGATGGATATATCACCGTTATTTACTCACAACAATTTGATAGATAATAATGTGAATTTTACTTATTAGTTCAGTCCTTTTTTGTAATTTTTTAAAATTTTATTCCTTTACGTCCTCAGTGGAGTATAGGTCTTCAAGCTAGAGGTTTGAAGTTTCGATAGTAGTGACTTTATTTGTACTGGGTGAGTTTGGTAGTTCCACGCCCAGCCTACCCTCTTGACCGGGCTTACTATCAGCTTAAAGAGGCTTAGAAGTGCGTCAGCCTGCGACTGACCCCAGACCATATGTGGGGATGGCGAGCGTTTCACCAGTGAACCACCGACGCACTTAGTTCAGTCCTAGTTCCACAATAATGTGGAGACACACACATGAAGAAGCTGGACTACCAATACACTGTAGTTTAGTCAAGAGTGAAGATGCATTTTTCAAAGTTAACTTCGTCACGAGAAGACACCAGTCAGGGAATCCTCGTTCTCTAACTCATGTCACCCTGTGACAAAATATACAATAAAGTCAAATAACTCCCTACAGCCTGTAACGACCGAAATTGACTCGTGTTCTGAACGCAGAAAACTGATCTCTGCACAGCTGAGAAACTTTCCATGAGGCACGCATAGCCACAAAATGCTTCAAAGACAGTGAAAAGATGATTATTCGTCGACAAATCGATGTGGTTCTGTTCAACAATTTTAACATGGATAACTCAAAATTGCCTCACGAGTACCATTAGGCAGCTATACAGACGAAGAAACTTTCTGAGTGCAAGACAAGTAATTCCAATCAAGTGGAATATTCCTGACGAAGTGGGATCGAAATCCTGTCCATAAGATTCACGCATCAACGATTCTTGCAGAAAGTTCAAAGGTAGAACGACCTTGAGTCAATCAAAGAAAATCGACGTATTGTAACAACGCATTATCAACGTATCGCACAACCTCAAAGACAAAAGCATTTAAATTAGAGATCAAACAGGAAGGAAGACAAATAAAAGCCATCAAGATACCAGATGATGTGTAAATGTCAGAACAATGATGTACAGTTTTGCAATTAATAGTGTTCTCTGAGCTGGTTGGTTTAGTTGCGGAGCTTTCGTCGTCCTTCTGGACAACATCTTCAGCGCAATATTTAGCATAAAGTGAAATGATTTAAATTTTTTCATTGAGTGATATAATTGCGTCTCCTGGTAACCATCTTTACATATGTATTGACCATTTTCTATTGACTTGGATTTGAAACTGTCTCGTCACATGATTTACTTTCTATTAGTTGGTAGATTTGGTCTATATTAACATTTTTGTTAATCGCATATTCGTTTGATTACCAGGCTTCTAGGAATTTCCTGGCAGTTTTGATGTTTCCTCTGTCTAAGATTTTGACATTATCCCAATCAAATTAACGTCCATAATTGTCTATATGCATTGATACTAAAGAATATGTGTCGTGTCTTTTCATGGCTGATTTGTGTTCTTGGATTCTAATACGAAGGGGACGCCCACTTTGGCCGATGTAAGGCTTGTTGCAGTTCATACAATTTATTTTGTAAATGGTATTAATTTTATCTCCTTTTTCTGTTGGGTCTTTCGGTTTGCATAATATCGAATTAAGCGATTTGACTGGCTTGTGTGTTATATCTATATCAAACGGTTTCAGTATTCTAGCTGTTATTTCAGAGATATTTTTTATGTATGGTAGGATGAATTTTCTTGTGTTCTTTGATGATGGTTCCTTGTTGGTGTTTTGATTCGACTTTAAGCACTTTTTGATGAAATTTTGTGGATAACTATTCTTTTCGAAGACTGTTTGTAGGCATTTTTCTTCCATTCTTTTTAACTCTGGAGTGCTACAATGTGTTTAAACTCTTTTAAACAACGTCTGCACACAGTTTCGTTTGTGAGTAATTGGATTATTGCTAGTATAGTTGAGTATTTGATCTGTGTGCGTTGATTTTCTATAAACTTGTGTTTCTAAATTTCCTATGTTGGTTCTCCTGATTAAGACATCTAAAAATGGGATTTTGTTGTTGAATTCTTCTTCTCTCATGGTGAATTTGATGTCTTCAGATATGTTGGTTATTAATTTATGAGTATATTCTAAATCACTTCTCTTAATTATTACAAATGTATCATCAACGTAACGTATCCAGATTTTCGGTTTAATTATAGGTAGAGCTATAAATTCTAATCTTTGCATAACGGCTTCAGCTATTAATCCTGATATGGGCGATCCCATTGGTGTTCCTTTTATTTGTTCGTATATTTGAGTATTGAATTGGAAGTATGTTGAATATTGCTTCTTTAAGTTTTCGTCTCTATAGAGTAATTGTTGCATAGTTTCTGTTGCTAGTTTTGGACTAATTGAAGTATATAATGCTGGGACATCGAAAGACACCATTATTTCATTGTCTTCTACTTGAATGTTTTTGATATACAGTCTAGGAGAAGGAGGGGATATTAACTACAAAGTCAGTTGAAACAACTACACAAGCACAAATATAGTGATTACATTGATGATGAGGGATTTTTCCAAAAATCAATTCTTGCGTCACACAACCACACACACTTAAACATAAAGTTTTCGACTGAGTGTTGATTCAAAATCAAATTAATTCATTCCTTCTGTTCATTTATATTTGTCTCACCTAAGAATTCTTCTTTTATTCCTTCACATTCCCAGTGGAACATAGGGCTTCAAGCCTCTAGCTTGAAGTTTCTGTAGCAGGGTTTATTTTTACAGGATGGGGTTGCTAGCCTCATGCCCAAACTTTCCTCTTCACCAGCTTTAGTTCTGGCTTAGCGGGGTAAAGGAGTGCGTCGGCCGGGGACTGAACCTCGGACCATGTGCATGGTCGGCGAGCGTCCTAACCGCTGCGCCACCGACGCCCTAAGAATTCTAATGTAATTCATTACTCATCATAGGCATGTGAATTCAATTTTAATAACAAATGCATCACTGATAACTGTGGTAGCTGCATAGAACGTTAATGACTGCAGTGAATTCAAAATAGATTCTGTCGCCTTGTAGAATGTGAAATATTCACCTATATACACAGGAATCATATTGAAAATCTAAAAAATGGTAGTCACACAAAAGATGTCTCCAGACATCATAGATAGACACATGTAATGATTTTGATTATTATCATTATCATTAATATTTCAGTGTTACTCGAAATAAACTTCAGTGCCATTCCATGGGGAATATGAAAACAAATTGAACTCGTGAATGCACAGTACTATGAAATGCATGTGAACAAATACATGTATATGGCCTTTTTGACTGAGTGCCGACGTCACCTACTTTGCAGATTTGTTTTATCTCTCTACTCTGTCATGAAATGATCAAAATATTCGTGTGAATTGATTCCTATGGCATCTTGTTGATATAAACAAATGCCTGTATTGTATAAATATTTGTATTCAAATATACTACTGAATACTGGTGGGTATTATTTTCAAAGATGAAAAACTTGTTCATTGAAAGTCAGTTGTAACTGCATTTTACTGTGTACACTATGGGAATATTGAAAAAAATGAAAGACAAACAAAGCATAACAGTTTAAAACTTGTTAAAACTGAGACAATGTTTATACTTTCATTGGAATTACAGGATGGTTCAAATTAAACATCTGGTCTTGGCTATGAATATTCATCATTCGACGCATATCCTGTCTAAAAGGGGGTTCGAGAACACTATTCCGTATGACTGAAGAAAGGCAGTACCGGCTCTACAAGGAGTGTGATAATTGAACACCTTGTCAACCAACACTGGTCATTCCATCCTAACAACGAACACTACCTCCTTCAAAGTAATCTACAAAGAGTGAAGAACAATCTGCTAAAGGTAATGCGCTTTCGTCTCCAACCAACATTATTGAAGTTCTAGGCATTAAGACAGAGAGACCTAAGCTATGCATATAAGAGAAAATTATTCAACCACTTTTACTATCATGGTAACAACCTCACTCACTTCTACTAAATTGATTTTTGTTGGTTTCTTTGTTTTCCTTAATCCTTATCATCGTTGTATTTCTCTAGAACTCGTACATAATTCCATCTATCCCTTCATTTCTATGTGCATCGTAACTACAACTCATCCATCTAAATCTGTACTTGAATACACTCATTCAACTCCCTTTATCCATTGAATAACATTAATAACTAGGATTTTGAAAACTCATCACATTTATTACTTCCCTCTATCACACAGAAAATTGTATGTGTATGTGACTGTGCAGCTGAGGAGGGGAATTAATTCGTCAGAACATGCCTCTTTTCTGATTTACCAAAATACCTAGCCAGACATCAGGTGGTTTGTACGGATTTGGCTATGTGGGATCAGTAAACAGACTACATCGCTGATCTTGCCTCCAAAATGAGCGGAATGACCATCCAGTGTTTGGATCACCTCGACGATCTGTCTAGCAAGTACTAGTAGATGATATTAGTGAGTGGAATGCAACTACTTATTCCGTTCAATCATCAATACATAGTTTAATGCAGATGTTATGCTTGTTTATGCGTCTCATATACAACCTGTTTTCAGAGTTTCTCCTCAAACATGCTGTGAAGGAATGTGAACATTGAACGTTGGTTCATTGACTTTGGTCGCCACTGGCGGGCAACTCGAAGGCGCGAATGATTCAATCGTGTGCAAGTTGGAAGAAGACGAAAGAATACGAATAAAAGTACAGTACATTCCTTGTAAAACATTTGGTTATAAATTCTGTACGGTAACGAATTAAACTGCCGAACAATACAATTTCTTATTGGTCCTTGTGTTTTGGAGTTAAAGTCGATAATCGTACCTAGTAATTATGGATTCAGAGCATCTTCGCAAATAATAGGAGCTGAGAGTTAAGTTCCTTGGTACATGCCTAGCCACGCAAACATGAGTAAAATGTTTCACTTATCTTCGACAAATGCCTTATTGTAGTTTGCCTCTACTTATTTATAGTATGGCTGTGAAGCTATACATTAATTTGCACAGAATGAGGAGAATAACTTCGATGATTATGCACAATAGGGTATTATTGTAACAGATGTATTCAGGTGTAAAATAGAGCCGAATATTTATTCGGGTTAGGCGTCCTGTTTAAAGCCTGGGCTAACAGATCATTCCATCATCATCTTGCTCATCTTTTCTTAGTCTCTTCAAATCTGACCACTAATGGTATTGTCTACTCCCACAAGTAATTCCAATTATTTACTAAACTTGTGAAAAAGCAGAATCGTGTATGACAATGTATCGCAATACATAAGCTAACTGTCACTGAGATTTTAGGTACAATCACTGCCACTTCCTGAGAAATAAAACCAATTATCCGAAACTATACAATTATTCATCTCTGAATATGTTCTTGGTTCAAAAAATGTAGTCACATAACTGTCCTAATTGGCTTCCAACCAAATGTTGTGCATTTCCCGAAGGAGGGAGGCAAACAAGAAATACCACATGAGGAAGTGTTTTCCCCTTCATGTCAGACAATAATGTGCCTCACGACTTAACGTCAGTCGTGGTAATACTTGAAGTTCGTGGACGAAGAGATACTATTATGCATTGACTTTGGGGGCATCGTGGAAACTTTGTTGCCCACTTTGTGAGCGATCTAATGTCAATTACAACTTTACCTAAAGATCCTGGACAAAGGAAGCTATTGTGCAATAATTTCCACTGAAAATTCTGTACATTGTATAAACACTGTTCGGAGTAAAGCTATAATAATAGTCGCTATTAAATAACATAACGTCTGGAGGATAATAAGTAGTCTGCTATGCAACACGAAATGCATGATCAACGGGTGGAAGACGATATCAAAGGATCGGGACAAACAGTCTACACACACACACACACAGAAATGAAGCCGATAAATTCAATTCAGTCAAATTATACTAACACATATTTACAAGTTTTAAAAAAACAACGCGAAATGCGAATTTCGGATTCCACATCACTAGCTTCTGTCGTCCACAGTATACGATCAAATACATTTCAGACAGCTTAGAGATGACAGTTTTTAATTGTCATTTCAATTTACGATACACTGAATTAGTGATGCACAACAATGAATACCAAGAGGTATTGATTTGGAAACACGAGTGAATATGAATTATGTACTAAATTAATGTACAGTAAATTATTATCATTACTATTCACTTGGCTTCTGAGTGGGATGTAGGGCTCCAACACCACATCTCCATTTCGTCCTATTCTCTGCGATCCTCTTCACTTGGCTACACAGCTGTAAATAAGACTTCACCTGCTCCATATCATCTTCGGAAAAATGCTCATTTGGGTTCCACTCGAGGATTTATTTGCTGAGCGATAACACCCACCTGTGTCCTTATCGTGTGTCAGATCCATCTCATTTTTCTTCCTCATATTTATTGAGTCATACGGGGGAACAGTTGGTGATAAGCATCGAAACTTGAACAATTTTGTCTGATGTAAGTCCTCCAGAATCCACCTTTAAAACTGTCAACAAAGTCAGACTGATGGGTAGAAAAAAGCTTTCAACCAACAAATTCAATTATTGAATCTGTACTCGTAAAAAACAATAGTTAAGTCAATAATTTCGTCATCATTGAAAATCCGTCACTATCTGTCTCTGTCTGGTTTTAGCATACGTAAATAGTTCATTCATTAAAACACAGACAACATGTTCGGTTTTCTGCCCCCGCCCATCCCTTCTTTTCTCAAATCTATCCGAATTCACCGCAAAACATTTGTAATAATTTGTCACGTTATCAGATTTAACTTTCATTATGCTGTTTACTATATTTTTTGTAACATTACGTTATTTCCTTCCGAATTCAGGCAAAACATTTTGTTGTATTTATTAAGTAAAAACACAGTTTTTTTTGTTCAGCGAAGAAATTTCTTTTCAACGACTTCATTTTCAAACTGCACAGTCAGTCGTATTTATATTACAGAAAAAGTTATTAAGTGGCACTAAATAATTGCTCAGTCAATATACATATATATGTGTGATAAGAATAACGATAACTAAAATGTTTTAAAGGGTAGAGTTGAAATGAATGAATTACAAAATTATTAAAGATTGTTTTATAAGTGAACTGATATCAAAAATCTTTTTTTTAAAGTGTTAAGCGTTGTCTAAAGATTTTAAAAATTAGGACTACGATTACGATACGAATAAAGATGTGAAGTGAACTGGAATGAATTCAAGTGGTAAAATAAAATAAAATAAAAACTAGAAAGAACATTACTATGACCAAGGTAAAGAAAGGGATTTGAGAAAACGTTTTTGAACACACAATTTAGGTTTCTGTTCATGTATAGCTAGGGCTTCGGGGCTATGCATAAGTGAAGAAAACGTAAACTTTTGCAGCGACTCGATTTTACCATGTAGATAACCTTGAAGAATGAAACACATGGGGCTGAATGACCAGACTCTAACAGGTGATCACAAATAGACGCCTTCGCAGTTCTACGTTCGCTTTTCATTAACCAAACCGGATACACGTTCAGCTACACGTTTTCGGAGAGTGCGCTTACAACGTCCAATATAATCAGCTCCACAAGAGCAGGTAAAACAGTAAATACACATAGATGTGGACAAAAGCGGTAATCTATCCTTGACGCATTGTCTAATCATACTTTGGCTGGTAAAAGCTAGTTGCAAGTCAGATGCATGAAAAGAGCGTTTAATACATTTCGATAAACGATTTTTAACCAATTCAGAAATGGTGTCACCTTTGAATGCAAGACTCATAAACAGTTTCTTCTTTGGCACTGTGATTTGTCTAGGGGCGGATTCTTTCTTGATGTTACGTTCAATAAACCTTGTAGGATACCCATCGTTAAGGAGATTTGATCAAAGGTTATCTAGTTCTCTATCGATTGTCTCTATAGAACAGATTTTACGAATTCTGGAGCATAAGGAATCAATAAGATTTCTCTTTCTCCCTAAAGGTATCATCTATATATCTTTTATACATAAATAAACTCTCGATGGTTTCCTCTAGTGGGCCATTCTCTAGGCTTGCTATGAATACATCCGCTAAAAGCGGTCCTAAAGGAGACCTCAAGGCAACTCCGTCCCTCTGATTGTAGATGACTTCATTAAATCTAAATTGCACATTCAGTGTGCATCGCAATAATAGTTGTTTGAGATATTCAGTTGGTAAGCCGATGTTCAAGCTATTTGAATCAATATACTCTCATAGATATCAGATAGTGTCTACTAGTGGTACATTTATGAACAATGAACAAACATCTAACGAAATCATATGCTTACCGGTCACACTAATTTCATCAACGCAACTGACAAAGTCAAAAGTGTCGGAAAGACTACGTTTACATAGATTTAATCTAACTGGTTCCAGAATTTTTGCAAGCCATTTTTAAAACATTTTCGATATCAATTCACTTAAAAAATAACCTTTAATAATTTTGTAATTTATCCTCTTCAACTCTAACCCTTATAACATTTTAATTATCGTTATTCTTATCACACATATATATGTATATTGACTGAGCAATTATTTAGTGCCACTTAATAACTTTTTCTGTAATATAAATACGACTGACTGTGCAGCTTGAAAATGAAGACGTTGAAAAGAAATTTCTTCGCTGAACAAAACAGCTATATCTAATAAGAATAACAGCTTTATTCAGAACAGTGGTACATTGCTGTCTCACGTGAAACCCAAGCCAGTCCCTCATGATTCTTCTTATTTGTCTCCTTCAGGAAAGACACAACGTATGTTTGAAAACCAGTTTTTTGAATAACGTTCAGGAGTACATTGTGAGACCCAAAAACTTAACTGAATTACTAAAGAATGTAGGTAGTCAGTTTTCTTCCTCATGGAGTGGCAGCTTGTAATAGAAATCTCAGTAACAGTTAACTTATGTATTAGGATAAACTATCAGCCACGATGTTGATTTTTCACCAGTTTAGAAGAATGTTGCGAATTAGCAGATGGCTAAAATTTTAAATATTGACGAGAGTAGAAAATACCATTAGAGGCTTCCTTGGTTGTCCAAGCGTCAAGCGGATCGCCATGCATATCATATCATTGGTGAAATTCCATCTTGCTGTTATATGTTATGTTTCTAAACAAGTAGGAGTGTGGTGTCTCCACAATCTTTTTTAGAATGATATCGTTGAAAGAAAGGTATTTTAAATGAAGCACTTCTCGTAGTCTTTCCCATATCATATTGTCATACACAATTTTGATAAAGCATTATTACTCAGCATGAAAAATAAGATCCGGATTTTCAACTCCAATGTGAAGTCAGTGCTACTATACGGATCGGAGACTTGGCGCATCATAAAGAGCATCTCAAACAAACTACACAGCTTCATCAACAGCTGTCTTCGCTTAATACCACTCAAGATCAGATGGCCGGCCAGAAAAGATCAGCAACAGGGATCTCTGGGAGTGAACCAACCCAGCAGGAGCCAATCGTGCAAGAAATATGCAGGAAGAAATGGAAGTGGATTAGCCATACTCTGAGAAAACCATCAGGTGACATCACTAGACAAGCCATTGCTCGAGTGGAACCCGAAAAGGAAGCGGCGAGTTGGTCGTCAGTGCAAGGGTGACTTGGAAGAGGTCATGTGAAGAGGAGATGAAAACGTGTGGGCAGACTTGGAGCCAGGTGAAGACTCTAGCAGAGAACCGAACGCAATGGAGACATACGGCTGAAGCCTTATGTTCCTCTAGGAATTAAAAGAAACAATTATAATACAATTATCATCACTCATCATAGGCTGGCGAATTCAATTTTAATAATAAATGCATCACTGATAACAGTGATAGCTGTATAGAACGTTATTGACTGCAGTGAATTCAAAATAGATTCTGTCGCCTTGTAGAATGTGAAATATTCATCTATATACACACAGGAATCATATTGAAAATTTAGAAAAGGTAGTCACACAAAAGATGTATCCAGACATCAAAGATAGACTTATGTAATGATTTTGTTTATTATCATTATCATTCATATTTCAGTGTTACTCGAAATAAACTTCAATGTCATTCCATGGGAATATGAAATCAAACTGAAATCGTGACTGGACAGTACTATGAAATGTATGTGAACAAATACATCCATCCGGCCTTATTGTCTAAGTGCCGACGTCACCTACTTTGCAGATTTGTTTTATCTCGCTACTCTGTTATGAAATGATCAAAATATTCGTGTGAATTGATTCCTATGGCATCTTGTTGATATAAACAAATGCGTGTATTGTAATATTTGTGTATTTCAATATCCTAGTGAATACTGGTGGGTTTTATTTTCAAGGATGAAAAACTTGTTCATTGAAAGTCAGTTGTAATTGCATTTTACTGTGTACACTATGGGAATATTGAAAAATATATAAGACAACAAAGCATAATAGTTTAAAAATTGTAAATAATGACATATTATTTATATTTCAGTTGGTTTACAGGATAATTCACATTGAAAATCTAGTCTTCGCTTAGTATAAGTTGATGGCGGTCTGCGTAAACCTTGTGCTACCACTTATCTTGCATCTGATTACTTGGATATATTTTGTTTTAATTATTCAACTATGTGTCCGAATCGTATTACTTACTCTCGCGATTATTTAAAATGTTTTCAACCGGATGATTTACGAGTATATAATAACCTTAAGAAAAAGCATCATGGTGGGTGGCGAAGATCCTTAAAGTGTACTCCAATGCATCAGATGACTGTTCCTGTGATTATGAGCACAAATTGCAGGTCATTATCGAACAAGATTAATTACTTGGATGCTCTATTATGTTCAATTATTTACCGTAATACAGGTGTTATAACGCCTCAAGAAACTTGGCTACACGACTCATATGATGACAATTTAATCTTACTGAATGGTTTCAATATTTACAGACAAGATGGAAGTAGTTCAAGGAATAAGCGAGATAGTGGCGTGGCTACTTCTATCAAATTTCAGTGGTCTGTTGCCAACAACGTCTGTTTTAAATTCTCAAATGATAATATTGACCGTATAACTGTCAAATGTCGACTTAAACACCTATCTAAATACAAATTCATTTATATCACGAACATTTATATCACACCTTGTTGTAGCACTTCAGAACTATCTATGTTTGCTGATGAATTCACTATTTTCGCTGCCGCCTCTTTTGGTAACTCCCTATCCATAGTGACAGGTGATTTTAATTCATGTGACTGCAGCTTTCTCACAGTGATAGGTCATGAAAATGTTGTCAACTTTCCCACAAGACCGGATAATTCTCTTGATCTTGTATTTATAAATGACTGAGGAATTTACGAAGCTCGTAAAAGAGCCCCACTGTGTAACTCAAATGGCCTTCGTCTAATGGCCTTAAACTAAATCCTTCCAAATTTCAGACTGTTAATTTCAGTTTCCGATGTAAAAGAAAGTTAAATGATAAAGCTGTTGGTTCCTATGACACTTGAAAAATTGATGATACTGATATAGAAATCAAGTCTGACGTTAAGTATCTTGGATTAATTCTTTCCACTGACCTATCCTGGTCCTCTCGTGTCTTAGCGATTTCTAAAAGAATATTTCGTCTGACTTTTTACATCAAGAAGTTAAGGCAATCAGGAATAACCCAACCACTCCTCTTACAGTTTGTCAACTCGTGTATTTTGCCTATTCTTCTTTACTGTTCACCCTTGCTTATTCTTTCCTGGATTGCTTAAAAAAGACTATGTCATACTTTGTAGAACTCTGAAGATTAGCTGTCAGTAGGGCGAGTGGTATCCCTTTGGGCCACATCGTTGACATTGTTATTGATAGACAACAAATTCGCTAAAGGAATTTTGTCAGATTGTGGGCATCCACCGCATCACCCGGAACTCCAACTTTGTGTCTCCTCAGGTAAAACAAGAAGTCTTTTCAGAAGACTTTATGCACGTACGCCTAAGCATAAAAATTCCACCATACCATATTTGGCGAGTACTTTATGTGATGAAAATAGTGTTAGGCATGAATTAACTAAACTTCTTTGCACTACTAAATAAACCCTGTCCTCCACCCTTACAACATTAAGCTTTGTTGTTATTGTACTTCTTATATTTATAAACCTCTCAATTTTTGTTTTTATTTGTTTATTTTTTGATAAGTGTGAACGTCATTTAAGCTCCGTTATAACTGTTAATTTTGTATTTCCCCTCACTATACTATATCAACAGAACATTGGATTCAATACACTATAATAACATGCTAAAATTTCCGAACTAAACCGACAATACTATCTGAGACAAACTCACTGTTATTATTATTATTATATTTATTATTTTCCGTTCGTACTTCGAATATTTTTGACTTTATATCGTAAATGTGGATAAATTCCTCTGGTTATTTTGTTTTAATTTTTAATTTTATTTATATTTTGAGTAAATCAGAGGCAATATTGTGACAAATGCTGAGAATTT
The DNA here is from genome assembly GCA_944472155.2 of Trichobilharzia szidati. Taxonomy (NCBI): domain Eukaryota; kingdom Metazoa; phylum Platyhelminthes; class Trematoda; order Strigeidida; family Schistosomatidae; genus Trichobilharzia; species Trichobilharzia szidati. The sequence goes on along the minus strand of OX235271.1, from coordinate 186,955,373 downwards.
CATTCTGTATTATAAGTACTGTTTTTGGAATAAAGTAGATTATTATTATTATATTCGTCATTCGATGCATATTCTGTCTAAAAGAGGGTTCGAGAACAATATTCCGTATGGCTGCAGAAAGGCAGTAGTGGCTCTATAAGGAGTGTGATAATCAAACACCTCGTTAACACTGGTCATTACGTCTCAATAAGCAATACCTCCTTCAAAGTAATCTACAAAGGGTGAAGAACAACTTGCCAAAGGCAATACGCTTTCGTCTCCTCCCAACCTGATATTCTGTTTGTGTGTTTAATTCTTCAACTCCTTATAACTCTTGCATTTCTTTACGACTCTTACATAATTCCATATTTTCATTCGATTTTATCTGCATTGTGACTACAAACCATATATTAAATTATTTATATAATTCTTTACTTGAATACACTCATTCAACTCCCCTTATCCATTGACTAATATTAACAACTGTGGTTATGACAGCTCATCACATTTATTACTACCCTCTTTCATACAGAGAGTTGTATTTGAATGCCATTGCTCAGCTAAAGAGTGGAATGAATTCGCCTAAATGCACCTCTTCTCTGATCTGCCCACTGATAGCTAACCAGAGATCACGTGGTTTGAATTGATTTGGCTATCCGGGCTAAGCAAGCAGGCTACACCCCTGATCAGCTCTGTCCGTAAGGGATGCAACGGTCATCCAGTGTTTAGATCACCTCGACGATATATCTAGCAAGTACTGCTAGTTGATATGAGTGAGTGGTATACAGAGCTACTCATCCCATTCAATCATCAGCACTTATTTTTATGCAGATGTAATGTTTAGCTATACGTCTCATATCCAACCAGTTTTCAGACTTTCTCCTCACACATGTCTAGCCATGCAAACACAAGTGAGGTGTTTCAGTTGTCTTCAACAGTTGCTTTGTTTCAGTTTGGATCACCTTCATTATCAGATGGCTATGAAGCTATCAGTTAATTTCAGGTTAACATAATATGAGAAGAATTGACCTGGACGATTATGCACAATAGGGTATTAATTGCAACAGATGTATTCAGGAATAAAAAAAGAAATCGAGGTTCGGAGTCCTGTTTAAAACCTGAGCTAAAAAATCACTCCATCATCATCTTGCTCACCTTTTCTTAGTTTATTAAAATGTGACCATTAATGGTATTGTCTACTCCCACGAGTATTCCAAATGTCTACAACGTGACAATTTGGAAGTTTATACTAAACTTGAGTAGAAGCAACATCGTGGATGACAATGTGTTCCAATACATGTGATAGTTGTCGCTGAGATTTTCAGTACAAGCACTGCCACTGCCCGAGAAATAAAACTAATTATCCGGAACTTTTCAGCTATTCAGATGTCATTATGGTCTTGTTTCAGAAAGTGTACTGATGCAGCTTTCCTAATTGGCTTTCAACCAAATGTATCATTGATATAAGAATAAAACTTGTGCACTGTGGTAGAGTGTAATTCCATTATGGGTAAATTTTGTTTTGATAAAGTCTCACAGTGTTATACAGTAATATTTACTGATGACATTTCGAGCACAATTTATTGCTCATAATCATATCCAATGTTAGGAATGACATCCTCTGGTTTTAAATTTTTAACTGTTACGTTGAAATTTAGTCCTTTCTCAAGTACTTTTATCTAATTAAGGCTTAATTCCCTTGATGAGAGGTTGATCACCCACTTTGTTCTGTCGACAGACGATGAAGCGTTGACATCAATTTCATTTGTTGTGTTCTTTTCTTTAATTAGTTTGTTGAATTTTTTGATTTGTGTGATTTTTGATGTTTTTAATGCTGATTCTCTAGCTTTATGATTATGATGATTATATGATTATGAGCAATAAATTGTGCTGGAAACGTCATCAGTAAACATTACTGTATAACACTGTGAGACCTTATCAAAACCTTCAACCAAACGTTATGCATTTCTCGAAGCAGAGATGCAGAGAAGAAATATCACATGAGGGATCTGTTTGCGCTTCCGTTCAGACAGCGATGTGTCACACAATTTACCATCAGTTGAAATTTTACTTGAAGTTCGTGGAGGAAGAGATACCATTATGCATTGACTTTCGGTGCATTGCGGATACTTTGGAGCACACTTCGTGAGCGATCTAATGTCGATTATAACTTTACCTAAATATCCTGGACAAAGAAACCTATTTTGCAATAATTTCCAATGCAAATCGTGAACATTGTATAAACACTGTTCAAAATAAAGCTATTATTATGAAGTAGTATTACATATTGAGGATAATAAGTAGTCTATTATGCGATACGGAATGCATGACCAACGTTTGGAAACATAAAACAAGTAACATTCGATTCAAATGGAAGACTATATCAATGAAATGGGTACAAACAGTACACACACACAGAAATGAAGTTCATAAATTCACTTAAATCATATCAACACCGAATAACAAGTTCTCAACAAATAATACGAAACATGAATTTCGGATTCCACATCACTAGCTACTGTCATTTACAGTATACAATGGAATACAGTTCAGATAGCTAAGAGATTACGACTTCTGAATTGTCATCAGAATTAAATTCAATTTGAATTAGTGATGCGCAACAATGAATACCAACAGGAATTAATTGGTAAACACGAGTGATTAGTAATTACATTGCAAATTAATGTACACTGTATTGTTATCATTATTATTCCCTTGGCTTCCGAGTGGAACACAGGGCTCCAACACTAAATCTCCATTTTCTCCTATTCTCTGCTACACAGCTGTAAATAATACTTTTCACCTGCTATCTTTGGAAAAGTGCGCATTTGGGTTCCACTCGAGGATTTGTTTGGTGAGCGATAACACCCACCTGTATCCTCATCGTGTGTCAGATCCATCTCATTTTTCTTCATCATATTTGTTGAGCCATACGAGTGAACAATTAGTGAGAAGTATCAAAACTTGAGCATATCTGTCTGATGTAAGTCCTCCAGAATCTATTTTTAAAACTGTCTACAAAGCCAGACCGATGGATAGAAAAACTTTCAACCCACAAATTCAATTATTGCACCTGTACTCGTAAAAGTGCAATAGTCCAGTCAATGATTTCGTCATCATTGCAAATCCGTTACTATCTGTCTCTGTCTGCTTTTAGCATGCGTAAATAGTTCATAATTTTTGTTCATTAAAACACAGACAACATGCTTGGTTTTCTCCACCCCACACTCATCCATTCTCTTTAAATCTATTCGAAATCACCGCATCACATTTGTAATAATTTGTCACGTTATCAGATTTAACTTTCGTTATGCTGTTTACTATATTATGTAACATTACATCATTTCCCTCCCAATTCAGGCAGAACATTTTGTTGTATTTGATGAGAATAACAGCTTTATTCTGAACAGTGATACACTGCTGTGTGACCTGAAACCCAAGCCAGTCCCTTTTGATTCTTCTTATTTGTCTCCTTCGAGAAATCCACAACGTCTGGTTGAAAACCAGTTTTTTGAAGAACGTTCAGGAGTACACTGTGAGACCTGAAAACTTAACTGAATTACAAAAGAATGTAGGTAGTTACTTAGTTTTCTTCCTCACTGACAAGCAGCTTGTAATAGAAATCTCAGGAACAGTTAACTCATGTATTGGGATACATTGTCAGCCACGATGTTGATTTTTCACCAGTTTAGAAGAAAGCTGAGAATTAGTAGATAGCAGAAATTTTAAATATTCACGAGAGTAGAAAATACCATTAGAGGCCTCCTTGGTTGTTCAAGCTTCAAGCGGATCACCGTAGACATCATATAACTGGTGAAATTCCATCTTGCTGTTTTATGTTATGTTTCTAAACAAATAAAAGTGTGGTGGCTCAGCAATCTTTTTTAGAGCGATTTCGTTGAAAGTAAGATATTTTAAATGAATCATTTCTCGTAGTCTTTCCCATACCATCTGTCATACACGATTTTAATAAATCATTATTACTCAGCAAGAAAAATAAGATCCGGATTTTCAACTCCAATGTGAAGTCAGTGCTACTATATGGATCAGAAACTTGGCGCGTCATAAAGAGCATCTCAAACAAAATACACACCTTCATTAACAGTTGTCTTCGCTCAATACTGCTCAAGATCAGATGGCCAGAAAATATCAGCAATAGAGGTCTCTGGGAGCGAACCAACCAGGAACCGGTTGTGAAACAAATAGGCAGGAAGAAATGGAGATGGATTGGCCAAACTCTGAGAAAACCATTAACTGACATCACTAGACATGCGGCGAGTTGGTCGTCCAAGGGTGACTTGGAGGAAGTCATGTGAAGAGGAGATGAAAGCATGTGGGCAAACTTGGCTGAAGCCCTATGTTCTTGTAGGAATTAAAGGATACAATAATAATAAGTCATCAAGACATCCCATGATTGAATTGATGAAGCAGATCAGTTGAATGGGTGAGTGTGTTTCTTAACATCTAATTTGACCGAACATTTCAATATCGTAATGCGACGTCAACATGTGTCTCCTACAAAATTAACATATATCTACTAATTCAAAGACAGAGAGAGAGATTGTATCATATTATTAATACTATTCCCTTGCGTTCCGAGGAGAACACAGGGATTCAACATAACATCTCTGTTTCCTCTTTTTCTCTGTTGTCCTCTTTAGCTGGCCACACGATCTCCCATAAGGTCTCACTTCCTTCTCACACAATCTCCGCCATATCACCCTTGGACACCCCCCATTCATCGTCTCCCACTCACATTCCACTTGAATGGTGACCTGTTGCACTGTGTCAGTCAACGGTCCCTACAGCGCGTGTCCTATCCATGTCAATTTTCCTCGGAATATTTCTTGAGTAATAAGTCCATGGTTGGTTACTTCTTACAGTTTGTGGCCAACTTGTCTTCAGTATTGAGACAGCGAAGGGAGCTGTTGATGAAAGTCTGTAGACACTAGTTGGGAATACTTCACGTGACGCTCCGGCCAAGCCAGTTTTTCACCCATGTAGATCACCATCACTCACAATGGAGAAATCAAGCATGTATTACAAATAAAACTATCTACTACTGATTGACTGAGATGAGTAGTTACACGTCAGTCACTCACTCACATCAACCAGGTGATCATTCGAATCCTGCTGGTAAGCATATCACATGATAAGATCTGAATAATTAAAGTTTAGGTCAAGCTCGCAGACTATTTAGACACTGCAGACTGATTTAGTGGCCCACCAATTCCAACTCCTACCAGTTCGTGATATATATATGGTTTTTAAGAAGTTATATCCGGTGAGGGAACTGAATCATAGGTGAATCATAGCTGTTGACCGACTCTATGTGTGTTTATCAATTCACCTGCTCGTGTGGAGCTAGGTATATCGGTCGTTCGACTCGAGTTTTGTCCAAGAGGGTTCAAGAACACTATCCTGCAGGGTTATGAAGAGGTGGAAGTGGAGCAATATGAAGCGCGATCATTGAACATCTTGTCGATAATGATCACCCTATCTCTATAGCCTCCGCCTTCAAAGTCATCTACAAGGCAAAGAGTAATTTACCGAAATCACTACGTACCTGACTCCTCTGTATTGCTGAAGCTTTGGCTATCGAAACAGAAAAGTCAGATCTGTGTACAGAAGAAGTTCGTTCAACCCCTCTAACTTTCATGGTCTTAACCCTCTATGGTAAAGTATGATAATCCCCAATCATATTTTGGCTCAAATTTGTATACTCTTCCTTTATTACGTCAATTGTTACTATTACTATTCTCACTTTGAACTCTCTCACCCTTTCCAAGTTCTATCCATCCTATGAATTATTCTCTATATGACATTAATTCGCTTTGCCACTTGACATTTAACTATGATTATAATCACAAACATTTTAGTTTTGCATTTCATACTACTATTATTATTATTTTACGCATTCACACCTATGTTTAAATTCCCTCACCGGATAAAACTTCTTAAAAACCAAATATATATAATATTTCACAGCTTGATGAAAAATTCGTTGAAAAGAGTCTCTTCGCTGAATCACCTGTTTTGATTTTCTTTATGTTACAATGGGAGTTTTCCATGAGTTAAAAAAAGCATATATATATAAATATATATATATATATATTTACATAGTGCAACCACCTTGTAACTAGAAGGCTCTGGAATCGGACAGTCGTAACTGAACACCGATGAAGAGTTATAAACTGGGATGAAACAGCTATCCAGTACTCCGTGGTGGTTTTCAATGTTACTCTAACTCATAGCAATCAGTTATCTCTTTTGAAACAAATGAAATCCCTACAAACCAACCCTTGACAATTTCTAGTTCTCTCAGCAGAATGTATGAGGTTCTGGTCATTTTCTGTTCTCCAAAGCTTTGATGTTTGTAATTAAAGCATTCATAAATCGATTTATACGTTACTGTTAGTTTCTTCACTTCTTTCTGAAGTGGTAATGAACAGAACATCTAGAGATATCCTCGGAGAATAACAATAACATTCACAATATGAACGGAATGGTGAATGTGCATCACTCTTCATGGTTTCGTATTCGCAAATATATCTCTAAGCATCCAAATTAGTGTTAGCCTGATGCATGTGATATCAGGAAGCCTTGTACATCCTCTTCAATTAATGAATCTACTTAACTTAATTGAAATGATTTATAACACAAGCAAACGAAAAATCTCAAGTATGCAAATGAAGGTATCGAGTGTGAAATACACCTGTGTATAATGAATTACTATTATCATTATTATTGTTGCTGTAATTAAAAGAATGTATATCCTTGTTTAAATCATACTGTGCTGTGTTTAAGTGTTTATTATTCCAAACTTATTTCTAAATTGAATAATAACGTGTAGTGAAAGGTGGATTGTTGTAAACACGATAACTTCATTATTATTATTATTACATCCGTTTTCAAGTTTAGGAATAACGTATCGCTTAACCTGGAGTAAGGTACATTTATATTTGAAATGTAAACCATCTACACAGTTCTTCGAAGTGAAGACGGGAGTAAGACAAGGCTGGCTGGCTGCTTACCATCTCCAGTGATTTTCCTGTATGCGGTAGACTGGATTATGCGACAGGCAGCGGCGGGCAGCGAGGAAACAGACATAAAATGGACCCACACAAAAAAACTTTGAGGATCTGGACTTCGCCGATGATATTTGTCTGATTTCCCACAAAGTGGAATATATGTAAGATACGAAAAGCAACAGGTTGGCAGAAGAAGCATCAAAGATTGGGCTTAACGTCAGGTGAACATAGGGAAAACAGAGGTGATGAAGATTCCTGGCCAACAGCAACAACAAGAGAAAACAATCAGCCGGCATAAATGAAAATCTCAAAGAAGCAACCTACCTTACCTGCATGGAAAGCATCTTTTGAACGACAGGTGGGTGAGACTGATGAGAATATCAGAGAGAGGATCGGTAAAGCAAGACAAGCTTTCATTACTCTCAAGTCTGTGTGGTGGTCAACAGCACTCAACATGAAAAATAAGATGCGGATTTTCAACTCCATTGTGAAGTCAGTCAGTGCTACTTTATGGATCAGAGACTTGGCGCCGCGCCGCGTCACGAAGGGCACTTCGGACAAACTACAGACTTTCATCAACAGCTGTTGTCAATGGAAGTGAACATTGAACGTTGGTTCATTGGCCTTGGTCGCCATTGGCGGGCAACTCAAAGGCGCGAATGGTTCAATCGTGTACAAGTTGGAAGAAGACGAAAGAATAGGAATAAAAGTGCAGCATATTTGTTTACAGATTATGTACTAACCTTCATTTTAATTGCCAAATAATACAACTTCCCTCATACAACCACTGGTGTTTTGGAATTAAAGTCGAGAATCAGTGGTAGTAATTATCGGTAAAAACAATGAAAACAACAACAGACAACAATCAGCATAAATGGAAGGAACCTGAAAGAAACAACCTCCTTTAGCACCTACCTGGGAAGAACCGTTTCAACTACAGGAGAACGTAACTGACGAGGATATCAAAGCAAGAATCGGAAAAGCAAGACAAGCTTTCACTACTCTCAATTCTGTGTGGAGGTCAACAGCACTCAGCATCAAAAATAAGATCAGGATTTTCAACTCCAATGTGAATTCGGTCAGTGCCACTATACGGCCAGTGCGTCATAAAGAGCATCTCAAACAAATTACAGACCTTCATCGACAGCTGTCTTCGCTTGATACTCAAGACAAGATGGCCGGCCAGAAAAGATCAGCAACAGGCAGGGATCTCTGGGAGCGAACCGACCAGGAACCGATTGTGCAGGAAGAAATAGGGATGGATTGGCCAAACTCTTAGGAAACCATCAAGTGACATCACTAGACAAGCCCTCACTCGACTGGAACCCGAAAGGGAAGCGGCGAGTTGGTCGTCAGTGCAAGGGTGACCTGGAGGAGGTGATGTGAAGAGGAGGTGAAGGCGTGTGGGCAGACTTGGAGTCAGGTGAAAACTCTAGCAGAGAACCGAACGCAATGGAGACGCACGGCTGAAGCCCTATGTCCCTCTAGGAACTAAAGGAAACAAATAATACTGATAAACCATCCACACAGTGCTTAAATTTATGAAACTGGATTGTTGGTCCCATTGAAATGTTCGCATTAATTGTGTGATATACATACACGGAATATAGTCATTTGTTGTATGAGCCATACATCACGTTAAATGTCAACAGCTATGATTTTTCATTCTCCCCTCAGTCCTTATATTTAATTCATGAAAAATATCCACCAAGACATGGAAATAACAACAGGTAGTTCAGTGAAGAGTCTCTTTTCGGAGAATTCATTCACTAACCTATACAATCGCATTGATATAGAATTACTTTTTGTACGTGTGTATGTGTGTAGATTAGGTTTTTCAGACAAGAGTATAAATTAGCTTTGGTTATTGTTTATGTCGTCGAAGTATTACAAAGATGTGATGAATAGTCAGAGTTTTAACTAAAAGGCTGGGGGGTTGAGGATTACGTAATACGAGAATATTCAGAGACAAGTGGATGTTAATGTGAAAGAGCATGGAGACAAATATCAGAATAATTTATGTAGTTGGTGAGAAGAATAAATAGAGTTTTAGTTAAGAAATTGATGATGCTAAATGTCATGATGTTTGTGCGTCGGTAGCACAGCGGTTAGGACCCTCGCTGACCATGCACATGGTCCGGGGTTCCATCCTCAGCCGACGCACACCTGATATCTATGGTCGGCCTGCAAAATTTGAGCTACCGGTATCATATGCTGAAAATTCCATACTTGTACCAAAAATATTGTGTGGTTTCAAGCTATAATCAAAAATTAAATTAAATACGAAAAATGCACAAAATAGTAATTATAACAAAATATCGATAATAGTTGAACTTGGAGTCATACCCAAGGTAACAAGGGAGATTGGGAAGTTTCTTCCTTGTACATAAATTAGCGTTTCCAATCCAAATGGTTAATTCCTCGTAATGCAAAACATAACACGAAAGCATACCCACTATTTCGAAAGGCTTCTTTTGACTTTCTAGATAACATTCAAAGAATTCGCTCTGCATACTAATTGACCAGTGTTGAACACACATACAGCTATAACATTCATTATCCATCCACTGTTACCCATTTGTAACTAAACGGGATAATGTTGTTTGATTCGTTAAGATAAAACATGCATCGAACGACTTATATATATCTCGCCCCACATAAGGAATTGAATTGGTAGATACACACAGAAGTAGTCAAATGTGATACTTTATACTTAGAGTTACTGGAGAACATTGGATAGGGGGAGAATACCAATATTGATGTAGAAGCTAAGAGTGTTATTAACAGACCCCAAGATGAGGTAGCCATTGTATCCGTTGAAATCAACTATCGACATCTGTTTTCTGTACGAAAGATGGGCTGATGATACTTTTATTATTTGTGATAGTAAATCTGAGCTAAATACTGTCTTACAAGATTTTAACATTTGCCACTCAGCCATTGAATTCACGACTGCAGTATAAACCAGACAACTGATCTCCTTACTGGACGTTCGATTAGCAAAGAAGGTTGAAGGAACATTGAACAGATCAATGTACAGAAAGTCTACTTAGAGCGGCCGGTTTATTGACTTATGCAGTTGGGTGTCCATAAATCGCAAGCAAAACCTGTTAATATAACGTCACAGCAACATTCGAAGAATGTGAATCACCGAATTGGTAAGTGAAGAGATCACACCTTTCGGGAAGACACTAATTGAAGATGACTCCTCCACACGAAAATATCAAATGTGCTGAAGTGAACATTCTGTGGTTCTACATCAGGAGTGGTATTCTCCTTCCGTCTAATAATCTCCAGTTGCTCTAAAGACACATAATTGCACTTAATCACTTCAGTGTGTATCTATTGATTCATTTGCTTCTGTTGAGCGAGATATATAAATGGTTCTATGGGTTTTTTATCTATAAGGGTGAAGGAACGTTATCCCGCATGGCTACAGAAAGGTCCCAATGCATCAAAATTCATTTCATTTATGAAGCATAATTTAAATGAGGAATGTCAACGGCTTTGAAGAATAGCTACAACCAAGCGTTCAAACATCAGTCTACTCCGGTCTCACAATTACTAATCAATACTATTTCTCTTGTATTCGCCTAATACTAACATGTGCTCATGAATTTTGACCAATCAAATTCTTCTCTTTTTCTAAGCGTTTGTTCACAATTCAAACTTTGAGAGTTAAAATTAACATTTATAAGCCATTATAAGAGACTTTTGAGTCTTGTAGCAACGAGAGGGAATTGTAAGTGAAATTTAGTGTGAAAATTACAGTTTCATGTAGAGCTGAATAAGGTCAATTCAACTTGATGTAATTCATTCTAAGCGATGATAAAAAAAACTAACTGTTAAATTAAGTTTCATTTGATTCGTAAATTGTAATGCGTTAGCGTTTTCTCTACTACCATTCAGACACTGAAGTACATCATTTGTCACTCTCTATAACCAATTTAATGTCAGCTTGTCTACAGGAGCAGCTGATGTGGATTAGAATGATGATATCATTTTATGCTGAGAATTTGGTCTTTCTTTCTTAATTGATGTTTGTGAATACTTATTGTATAGTAGATAATGGTTTAAAGCAGCTACGTTGACTGTTTAGAAAATCTACTATCGAAGTAAATGGTTCAAATCAGACAGTGTACAAAGGTGCAAATTTTTATCACGAATCTATCTATCTCATTTAGAAAAAAGTAGCATATTTCGGTGGTGAGGATTCGTGATCCCATTACGGAGAGAACATAAAATTCTAAGGAATTAATTTCAATCTACTAGTTTCTCGATCGATTTCCAACACTCCAAATGACACGTCTACTGCATAAAGATGTGAATGAGGCTCGTCATTCACGGTGTTCCATTGGGAGTTGAGAGGGCTCACATGTGAACTTACCTATATTCAGAATTCAATAATGTGCTTAACTGATAAGCTGAAGGCTCTCAATTTCATTGATGGAAGGAGGGGTTTCAAAGTCGGACAAAATCGCCATCCGGTGACCTCTGATTTCGTATATTTCTGTAACCAAAGAAGGAAGACATATTAAACAATGGGCTGACCACTTCAAAGGACTCTTGAACCGACCACCACCTACATCCCGTCCAGAAATACCAACAACAGCACGTACACAACTGCAAGTTGACACCAATCCTCCAACGAAAGCTGAATTCTTGAATGCAATCAAGCTTCTGAAAGCTGGAAAAGCAGCTGGACCAGGTGGAATACCCCCTGAAACACTGAAAGCGGACTCGGAGACGACAGCAGATATGCTGATTCCATTATTGCAAAACGTCTGGATGGAGGGTAAGGTGCCTACTGACTGGAGGAAAGGTTACCTGGTGAAACTACCAAAGAAGGGCGACCTGGGACTCTGGAAGAACTGGCGAGGAATCATGCTCCTGTCGACGCCAAGTAAAATCCTGAGTCGCATCATCCTGGAGAGAGTAAAGGACGCACTGGATACAGAACTCCGACCAGAACAAGCTGGCAAATCATGTTCTGACCAAATTGCAACTCTACGCATCATCATCGAACAAAGCATGGAATGGCAATCAAACCTCTACCTCAACTTCAACGACTTTGAGAAGGCCTTCGACAGCGTTGACCGCGAAGTAATTTGGAAACTACTCGAGCACTACGGCGTACTCCAAATATTCATCAACCTTACTCAACAGCTGTACGACAACGGCACATGTCAAGTGATCTACAACCGAAAACTCAGCGAGGCGTTTGGAGTAAACACAGGAGTCAGACACGGGTGCTTATTACCATCAATGATATTCCTAGTTGTGGTGGACTGGATTATGCGTCAGACAATGGGAAACGAGAAGACAGGGATATCCTGGACCGATGTGAAGAACCTAGAAGACTTGGATTTCGCGCGTGGATGATTTATGTTTGATGTCACACAAAATCGAAGAGTTACAAGCGAAAACCGACAAACTGGTCGAAGAAGCAGGCAGTGAAGACAGGACTCCAGGTGAACATAGACAAGATGGAGGCTATGAAAATAAACAGCCAACAACAACAGCAACAACTGCACCGACATCCACCAGCGCCAATCACCATCAACGGGAGGGATTTGAAAGAGGTTACTTCATTCACTCACTGATCTAGGGAGCATTGTCTCAACTAACAGGTGGAATGGACGAAGATGTCAAATCGAGAATCAGGAAGGCGAGAAACACATTCATCAACCTGAAACCAATCTGGAAATCTTCGTCACTTACTCAGCATCAACAACAAAATTCGGATTTTCAATACAAACGTCAAGTCAGTCAGTTCTTCTATACGGATCAGAAACTTGGCCAGTGTGTCACAAAGAATATTTCCAACAGCCTGTTGCAGACCTTTATCAACAACTGTCTTCGTTCGCTCTATACTGAAGATCAGATGGGCGGAAAGAATCACCAACAAGAAACTATGGGAACAAACAAAACAAGAACCAATCGCATAGCAAATATGCAGGAGAAAGTGGAGATGGATTGGACACTCGCTGAGGAGGCCGCTGGGTGACATCGCGCGTCAGGCCATAGCTCGAGTGGAACCCGAAAGGGAAGCGGCGAGTGGGACGTCCAAGGGTGACATGGAGGAGATCGTGTGAGGAGGAGATGAAACAGTATGGAATAACATGGATGCAAGTGAAAAGTACAGCAGAAGACAGAAGCAAGTGGAGGCGTGCATTTGAAGCCCTATGTTCCACTAGGAACCCAAGGGAACAATAATAATAATAACATTTACTAACATAGATGAATGTGAATTTTGGATTCCACATCATCAGCTACTGTCATTCACAATATACGATCGAATACAGTTCAGACGGCTTAAAGATGACATTTTTTTAAAATTGTCATTTCAATTTAATTCACGCTGAATTACTGATGCATAACACAATGAATACCAAAAGGAATTAATTTCGCTTTTAGGTTTTACAAGTAAAAAGAAATAATAGAATTGTATCACGTGTAACATGTATCGGATTTCTTATCCAGATGAAAGAAGAAAAAGAGGAAAGCCGACTGATTAATTACAGTAATTATGATTTGTTTTATTACAAAACAGTACTAATGATGCAGTGTAGAATTTTCACCGCCTGTTAGAATATTGCATTCATTCTAAATTATGATTAAAAATTGACTATTTAGTTGAATTTGATTTGATTATTAATGCTAAAACACTTTCCCTATATAAATCTTGTTTATACAAATGTGTATTCTGTTTCACTGTTCAAGATGCACCTAATCACAAAGCAAAATTAATTACAGAAATATACGAAATCAGAGGTCACCGGATGGCGATTTTGTCCGACTTTGAAACCCCTCCTTCCATCAATGAAATTGAGAGCCTTCAGCTTATCAGTTAAGCACATTATTGAATTCTGAATATAGGTAAGTTCACATGTGAGCCCTCTCAACTCCCAATGGAACACCGTGAATGACGAGCCTCATTCACATCTTTATGCAGTAGACGTGTCATTTGGAGTGTTGGAAATCGATCGAGAAACTAGTAGATTGAAATTAATTCCCTTAGAATTTTATGTTCTCTCCGTAATGGGATCACGAATCCTCACCACCGAAGTATGCTACTTTTTTCTAACTGAGATAGATAGATTCGTGATAAAAATTTGCACCTTTGTACACTGTCTGATTTGAACCATTTACTTCGATAGTAGATTTTCTAAACAGTCAACGTAGCTGCTTTAAACCATTATCTACTATACAATAAGTATTCACAAACATCAATTAAGAAAGAAAGACCAAATTCTCAGCATAAAATGATATCATCATTCTAATCCACATCAGCTGCTCCTGTAGACAAGCTGACATTAATATCCAAGTAGTGGTTTCTCAGGGATTTGGTTGATTGGGTACAGGATTTCATCATGAGCTGACATTGGTTAGAGAACCATTGGAAAACCTGGGAGTACTGGACATCTGTTTAGTCCTAGTCTGGGGCTCTTCAGTAGTACGGACCCACCGGCGTTCGAACCCAGGACCTTCTGGTTACAAGGCGATCTCGTATACCATTAAGCCACTGGAACCCGATCCAATGGCCCATGAATGGTTCTCTAACCAATGTCAGCTCATGATGAAATCTTGAAACTAACCTTACATTAAATTGGTTATAGAGTGTAGCAATAATGTACTTCGATGTCTGAGTGGTAGTAAAGAAAACACTAACCCATTACAATTTTTAGTTTACGTTACCATCATTTATATGGTAAGCAGATAGAAAAGTATGGTAGAGGATAAGAAGGCAGAAAACAGAAAAATCAAATAGACAATGTTAGCTTGTAAGTTCAAACACCAACTCAAGAAGGTTATAATTGATTAGATTGAAAACTCGCTCAGTAACCTGAAAACCTTGATCTGCATGACTAATGAATGTAATCAAAATGTATGCAGTTACCAAGGGGGTGAGAGATTGATTAAACACTCCATTTTTGCATGTATGCAATTGATTTGAAAAACGCCTGATTGCAACTGCTTCAACAAATTGTAGTAAATTTACTGTCCTCTCTATGTTTAATACTGTGAAGGATACGGAAATCTCGTACGACACCAGAAGTTTATTTGATATACCGACATGGTCTTCTTCTCTGGAAAGTTGGTCTTTCTTTCCTTATCGAAATTTATCAGGGGGACCAAGGGTATGAAATATTCATAAACTTTCCATTATAGCAATGATGAAAATATCTGCTAGTGAGTTTATATTACCTCAGCATCATACATATCTTTTGTATTCTCTAAGGTATGTTTTTATCTGATATTGAAAACAGGTCAACTATTTCAGTAACAGTAATCTGTAGTCGAATCAAAATGGTTTAGAAATATTATTCTGGAAATTTGTCTTTTAAGTAGGAATTTAAAAATCAATCAATACACGATACAGACAACAGACTTCTTATTTTATCTATGCACTGAATAAAAGTTAAAAATGTTGACATTATTTGTCTGGAAACAGTCAAGACGAGAATCTGTCAAACTAAACAAACTTGCTAGAACTATTTGACCAAACCCCTATCCCCCCACAGGGCATACACACCACCTTTGTTTAATACTGTTATGATTTACTGGAATCGATGCAATTCTAGTGAATACGAAGATAAAGACAACATTGTAGATTTTGTCTATATCTAACTCATGCATGAAATTCAAATGAATATTTCTCAATCACTCTTCTTCATTCATTTTCCTTGAACATACTTATTCTCCTTGTAAACAAGACTGTTTCAGCCTAAGCACTCTAAGGTTGAGTGACGAAATGATATCAGTTGAAGAATCATTAAAAGTCAAGAAGTACTGTACAGCTGTTTCCATCTATTTTAGGGATCATCGAAAGTACTCACCAACCACCAGGCTTCAAACCCAGGACCTGCCGATTACAAGTCGAACTTGTAGACCATTCACACACTGTTCCACAAATTCCAACTTCTTCCAATTCGTGATTTTAGCGTGATTGGTGACAGCCCATTTCATTGATGAGTATTTATCTTTACTCCCGTCATCGTGAAACTCATTGGTCCCGAAGTCGCTCACTATAACTCCAGTCAACTTTATCGTGCAGTCAGCAGTCACTAGTTAGCATCAGATTAATTCTCAAGTGTTAGCCTACTGGAACTTGATTGGTTCTTGCTTCAATCAGAAGTTAGAGTTCACCAACAGTTGAATTTAGTTTCCCGTGACTGCATGCTCAAAGAGCTCAGCGCGTAAGCTGAAGAACATGGGTTCAAATACTTCTGAAAGTTGTCGCTGCGGATTGATGAAGAGTCCAAAACTAGGATGAAACATCTGTCCAGTACTTCCCGGTTTCCAACGATTCTCTAACTAATATCAATCCGTCATCAATCTTCAAGCCAGTCAAATCCCTACAAACTAACACTGGTAGACTAAGTGGTTCAGCTGACTTTTAGCACACCATGCAGTCGGCTTATCGATAGCTATACAACGAGATAAGCAGAAATACAATACATTCCCAGTCAAGTGGGATAGAAATGAAAAAAAATCAATAAGAATGTAGTGCATTAGTAAGCTGAAGGACAAAGAGTAGTAGCACTTTCAGATAGCCTTACTGAAAAGAAATCAGAAAAACAGTCTACCTTAAATCTTGAGCAATAAAAGTGGATAAAAAAAGTATTCAGCTGTCTAAAATGGTGGGAGTAAAGTGCAAGATCAAACAGGGGGGTTTTTGAGTAAAAAAACTAAAAGATGTGTAATCTGATATAGGAGTAAACACTTAGATAAACATTACCGTTGTTATAAAAATCGTTAATTCAAAAAACTCCTGAGTCTCATGATTAGTTTAGGTATTTCCAGAAGGCAAATAAGCAAATATTTTGTTACTAATCGAACTTCGGTTTGCTTGTTATCGTAAATTGCTTTAGGCGTCATTTTTAGTGCTGTTTTCTCATGAAAATCTGTAACACCTTAGTTAGTAGTAGGTATTTACCAACAACAAAACTGAAATAAAGTACCCTACGTTCGTGGTGAGAAATACGTGTCAGGTGTTTTCAGAGTTTTTAAGCCTGAAACATAATGAGTAGATTTTAGGTTCCTCTTCATAAAGAAAAAGTCCCGACTTTTAATACCAATGCTGAATCAGTCAGTCCTTCCATATGGGTCAGAAACTCGGCAAATGTGTCACGAAGAGCACTGACAACAGACTACTGCAGACTTTATCAATAGTTATCACCTTCGAGGGCTCCATACTGCAGATTGGATGGTAGGTCAGAAAGAATTATCAAGAAGAAAATGTAGTAGAAAACCAATACAGAAATCATTGCTCCGAAATTATGAAGGAGGAAATGGAGATGGATCTGGACACATGCTGATGATACCACTGAGTGACATCGTGCAACAGACCATCGCTGCACCGGAATGTGGATGGGAAACGCCGAGATGAACGTGTGAGAGTAATATGGAGTAGATAAAGGCCTATCAGAAATCATGGGTCCATCTGAAGTGTACCGCAGAGAACAAGGCAAATGGAAATGTTCGGCTGAAGCTATATGATCCACTCGGCATGCAAAGGAATTATTATTGTTATTATTATTGTTCCCTTGGGTTCCTAGTGGAACATAGGGCTTCAACTGCACGTCTCCACTTGTTTCTGTCTTCTGCTGTACTTTTCACTTGCGTCCATGTTATTCCATACTGTTTCATCTCCTCCTCACATGATCTCCTCCATGTCACCCTTGGACGTCCCACTCGCCGCTTCCCTTTCGGGTTCCACTCGAGCTATGGCCTGACGCGCGATGTCACTCAACGGCCTCCTCAGAGAGTGTCCAATCCATCTCCACTTCCTCCTGCATATTTGTTGGGCGATTGGTTCTTGTTTCGTTTGTTCCCATAGCTTCTTGTTTGTGATTCTTTCCGGCCATCTAATCTTCAGTATGGAGCGAAGACAGTTGTTGATAAAGGTGTGCAACAGGCTGTTGGAAATATTCTTTGTGACACACTGGCCAAGTTTCTGATCCATCCGTATAGAAGAACTGACCGACTTGACGTTTGTATTGAAAATCCGAATTTTGTTGTTGATGCTGAGTTGAGTGAAGAAGATTTCCAGATTGGTTTCAGGTTGATGAATGTGTTTCTCGCCTTCCTGATTCTCGATTTGACATCTTCGTCCATTCCACCTGCCTGTAGTTGAGACAATGCTCCCTAGATCAGTGAGTGAATGAAGTAACCTCTTTCAAATCCCTCCCGTTGATGGTGATTGGCACTGGATGTTGCTGTTGTTGTTGGTTGGTTATTTTCATAGCCTCCATCTTGTCTATGTTCACCTGGAGTCCTGTCTTCACTGCCTGCTTCTTCGACCAGTTTGTCGGTTTTTGCTTGTAAGTCTTCGATTTTGTGTGACATCAAACATAAATCATCCACGCGCGAAATCCAGGTCTTCTAGGTTCTTCACGTCGGTCCAGGATATCTCTGTCTTCTCGTTTCCCACTGTCTGACGCTGATATAGGGCCAGGCTGGAAAAGAGCTAGCGGCTGTCAAACCAAAACATGGCACCAGTCAATGAAATCCACAACAGTTAGTCTAAGTCACGTAGGGAGATGTAGACTTCCTGACTGGTTGGGGTCCTCGGGACGGTAAAAACCAATGGTTGGAACTAATTGGTGACATGGCTCAAAATCGTTCTCAATAGCTTGTGCAGATGCATCCACTCCTTGTGACTTATGATCTCCAATGAAACTTTTGTTCTTCGTTATTATGACTCCTTTGTCTCACACCTCTGTTTACTGTCTATGTTATGCATTTCTCCTACTTTCTTCTCTTGCTTTGTGTGCTACATGGAGTGTGGCGACTCGAACTGCCGCACATCAGTGCAAGGTTCTATGTCGAAAACAGACAGACAGACAGAAGAAGGTCCATCCATAGGAAACCCACATGGAACGGCCAACTGACAAGCTTCTACAGCTGGGTACCAATCAGTCAGAGAAAAAACTCAATTGGATCTCTTGCCACTCACGTTCCACGCATTTGCAGCTCTGATACCATGGAAGAAGAACTAAACTTCCTGAAAGAAACCTTCATACAAAACGGTTACCCATCAGGATTCGTAGACAAAAAAATCAAACAAAAAATCCAAAAGCAAGAAACAGCTTCTGTGCCAAAAAAGATACTTTATATGAACCTCGACTTCAAAGGAGACCTACTCCATGATGTCTTTAGAAGGAGAATCTCCACCTCTTTAAGAAGAACTTTCTTTGCGTCAACATTGAGAGTAGTACTCTCTAGTCGCCCGCTGATCTGTGGAAGCCCAAAAGACAAGATCCCGCACCTGACCACTTCTATGTGTATATATCAGTTCACCTGTTGCTGTGAAGCCAGGTATATCGGTCGTTCAACGCACATCCTGTCAAAAAGGTTCAAAGAACACTATCCAGCGTGGCCGCAGAAAAGAATTAATGGCTGCATAAGGAGTGCAATAATAGAACACCTCGTCAACACTGGTCATTCCATCTCAACAAACGCCTGCTTCAAAGTAATCTACAAAGTGAAGAACAATCTTTCAAAGACAGTACGATTCCCTCTTCTTCGCATCGCAGAAGCCTTAGCTATTAAGCTAGAGGAAGCAGAACTGTGCATACAAAAGAAAATTATTCAACCACTTCTACTCTCATGGTAACAACTCTGTTGATTTGACTTAACTTTTCTTTGTTTGCTTGATTTGACTTAAATTTTATTTGTATGCTTATTTTTCTAACTACTTAAAACCCTTGCGTAATTCCGTATGTTATTTGTTTCCATGTACACCCTGAGTACAACTCTTTCATTAAACTATTCATGTTATTACGCAACTCTTCTTTAACAATCGTTTATGACAACTCATCACTTTTGTTACTATCCTCTTGTATCAACATCCAATTCATGTGAACTCACTAACTGCATTTTCGTTTGCCAAATTTAATGTACACACACATACAATACAACCATACATATTTGCGATTGTACAGCTATGAAAATGAATTCGCCGGCGAAAAGAGACTCTTTGCTGAACTACTTGTCTTCTGTCTATTAATTCACGTAAAGTTACAAATTACGCCAAAATAGTATGAAGAAAGTGAAATTTGATAAGGTGACAAACTGTTACAAGTATGGAGTTATTTTGGTTAGATTCGAAGAGAATGGTGGGTGGGAGCGGGGCAGAGGGAGAAAACAAAGCATGTGTATCTGTGTTATGAGTGGATGAATTATTCACGTATGCTAAAACCAGAGAGAGAGAGACAGAGAGTGACGAGTTCACAATGATGACGAAATGAATGACTAAATTAGCTTTTTTTTCTGCATACAGGTAAAATAATTGAATTGATGTGTTGGAAGTTAGGTATCAGTCAAGTGTAGTCACAAATGAGGATGACTGCCTCCCATATTTCATCAGCGACACATCGCACCAAATTAGATGCTTAGCAAGCTACTTGTGAAATGTCCAGATCGCGGAGATCCTGGACCTATAGCTGGTTTCAGAAGACTAAACCTAATACGTAGAGCACTATGCACTGTAACCGACACAGAACAACAGAAAACAGTTGGGCAACACGGTGATTCATTCTTCAAGCGACTTACAGTGGTTAATCAGTGCCAAAGTCTATAAATCGACGTTAATATGGCACGAAAGAATACTTCTGATCCTATTTTTCCAATCTTCTGTCAATCAGTACACGATTTACCATTGACAGTCTTCTTGTCTCCCACCAATGGAGACCAGTTCGAATAAACAAACTATTCAATGTTCACCAACATTGACAGCAGTTGTTTCAGGATCGGAAAGTTCTGACAACTGTCTAGTTTACACTCCACAGCTGTTTCTACTGGATAGGCAATACAAACCCACGATCAGTTGAGAGATATACATGAAAAACAGATATCCATCAAAAGAAACTGTTGAAATCAAGAAAAAGACTTAGATAAACCTCACAATTCTGAGAAGTAAAATTGTTTATAAAGCTTGATTTTAGAGGCGATATTGCCTCATGTATTCTGGAAGGCGAAGCATCAATACTCATCAGATGTTACTCCTCCAGAATCTACGTTTAAAATTATCCACAAAGTTAAACTGATGGGTAGAAATCTCCCATAAATTCAATCATTGAACCTGTATGCAGAAAAAGAAAACTAGTTCAGTCATTCATTTCGTCATTATTGTAAACTCGTCACTCTCTGTCTCTCTGTATGTCTGTCTGGTTTTAGCATACGTAAATAATTCACGACTTCCACTCATAACATTGACACACGTGCTTTATTTTCACCCCTCCCCCACTCACACCCCCCGTTCTCTAAAAGTCTAACTGAAATCACTTCACATTTTTAACAGTTTGTCACCTTATCGAATCTGACTTTATTAAAAAGACAATTGCAGCGAAGAAAATTTTATTTTCGACGAAGTCATCATCTAGGCTGTACATTCGTGTATTTCTATCAAATGGATGGGAAAGTTCCAGAATAATTTCCGGTTAAGGGTCAAATTAATAAAAGTTACAATTAGGAATTAGAATGCCATAATAAACAGGGGGATGGGTAAAACTCAAACAAAGTAGCATAATAACTAAGAAGATTGACATTGTGCAATTGGGGGTTAGAAATGTAAAAATAACAAAACATACAGGATGTTTGGATAAAAAACTAGTGTGATGAGTAATTGTTTATGCAATCAGGGATTAAATATGTAGAAGTAGTAAAATGACAAAATAAACAGGAAGTGTGGATATGAAAATATGGTAGTGTAGACAGGGATTAAGAAAACTTAAAATAACATGAATAAACAGGAAGTTTAGATAAGAAAGGCAATGGGATGGTCATTATTAAAAAATTTACCTGTTTATGGTGTCCATGGCAGGGACAGGGATTGGACGTATTTCTTTTGAATACAGAGAGTGGGTTTGAGTTTTTGGATAGCTAACGCCTCAGCTATGCCCAAATGTCTTAATTTCACTCCCTTTGATAGGTTTGATTGAATCTTGTATATTATTTTGAAGGACTTTTCGAAAGGCGCTGAATGTCCTGAGTTGACCAGATGTTCTGTCACCGAACTGTATACACGTTTTTGGTCTCCTTTTACTAGCCAGGCTGGGTAGTGGTCGCATATGGCATACTAATTCCTAATTGTAATTTTTATTAATTTGACCCTTAACCGGAAATTATTCTGGAACTTTCCCATCCATTTGATAGAAATACACGAATGTACAGCCTAGATGATGACTTCGTCGAAAATAAAATTTTCTTCGCTGCAATGGTCTTTTTAATAACTCCTATGAGCCATTGTGTATATTCCTTGAATCTGACTTTCCTTATTCTGTCTAGTATATTACGTAACATTACGTCAATTCCCTGCTACGTCAGGCTTAATTTATTGCTGCTGTTGTTGTAGTTGTTTGTGTAGTATATATATTCAAAGAAAGCCCATCTTGTTGTTCTTTGTTATGTTTGTAAACAAACTGGAGTGTGGTGATTGCGCAATCATCATATTTAGAGTATTGTCGTTGAAAGTAAGACATTTCAGATGAACTATGCTTCGTATTTCGCCTCCATAATAAAATCATATAAGATTTCAGTAAAACATTATTCACTCTGATATGACACATACTTTTCAGGATAGTGAACACTATTTCAAAAGTTTACACGGTTCTTCTTCTTCCCATTAGGAGACTTCAACAAATAAAGTACGACAGTAGTACAGTGGTTAGGACTCTCGCCGACCGTGCACATGGTCCAAGGTTCAATCGCTTGCCGACGCACACCTGAAAGCAATGGCTGGCCTGCACAATTTGGGCTACGGATATCGCATGCTGAAAATTGCATACTTGTACCAAAAGTACGATGTGGAATCAAGCTGTAATCAAAAGTGAAAATAAAAATGAAATGTATCAAGATAATATGTGCTCGTGTTTTTCTTATTTTTTTACGGGATTGTTCTTTCTGTTGGCTGTCACCTGAACAACACACAAATATAAATTACATAGATGATTTGGGCATGTTGTCTAAGTGATGACAAGGAGTAATTGATAGGAATTATAAGTGACACAGGTTCCAGATAATGTGCATTGTTAGACAATAATGATAAAATCTCTCAGTGATCCTTTCTGACCAAACCCGATGGTAAAACAAACAAGACACATCTAGTTGAAAATCAACTGACTGACTTTTTAAAGAACATTAGGAATAAATCCATAATGTCATCAGATCTATGTGAATGCATCCGATCAGTTGGCTCCATAATACCACTTTTGAATGCGCTACCAAAAGTTCACAAGACAGGATTACACCTCCGTCCTATCCTCAATATGGTGGGTTCTCCTTACCATGGAATTGCTCAATGCCTAGCGGAAATACTGAAACCAGTCAGAAGTAACTTGCCTAAGTTTTCTATTGATGATACGTTTAAATTTATTGAGAATATTAAAGATTTTAATGTCTCAGACAAAGTCATATTCTCATTAGATGTGACTTCGCTGTTTACCAATGTACGTCTCATGGAATCTGTTTGCTATATATGTGATTATATTTATGCACATAGTATAGAAATAGGGTTTCCGACAATCCACCTGAAAGAAATTTTATTGAGATGCACGCTGAATGTTCAGTTCACCTTCAATAATGAGAATTTTAGACAGAGAGATGGCATTGCGATGGGATCACCACTGGGTCCTTTGCTTGAAAACTTTCAACTTAGTCAAACCATCAATCATTTTGACATTTATAAAAGATACGTACACAACACTTTCGTTACCTGCCATAAGAACGTAATTCTTGATGATTTCTTGTTTGCTTTCAACAACTGCCATCCTTCTTTACAACTCACCACAGAAAGGGAATCTGAACTTAGTATTCCCTTTCTTGATGCCTACTTCAGTAGGCGCAATGGCGGATATCTCAAGATCCATTCACCGGAGACGTACGTAGAATGGACAACTGACTAATGTTTATAGTTGGGTGCCTATCTGGGACCTAATTCTTTCACTTTGCTTTAAGATAAGACACATTTGTAGTTCTGATTGCGTTGACTCAGAACTTCACTTCTTAAAACCACCCTCGCAGAAAACAAATACTAGAACCGATTTATTAACATAAACACGTAAGCCAAGCAGTCTAAACTGGTCACTGACTCAGTTCTAAGGTAAACCTTATTCATGAACTTGGAATTCAAAGGTGATCAAGCTTCAGATATTCTCAAAAACAGTCCCTCTAAATCAGTCAGTAAGACGTTTCTTGCAGCGAAATTATAAATGACGTACACCAGACGCAGGTCGTTCTCCATCTCGGCTTCCTCATCGGGCCGCCTCCATGTGTGTCTATCGATTCACCTGGCCGTAACCAAAGAGCGCTTTCCACATAGGTGCGACATCATATTCCAGCATGGTTTTACAAGGGAGAAACTCTATTCCAGAACACGTGATCGAATCCTGTCACTCTGCCAACCCTGACCGTGACTTTAATATCATGTATCGAATCCATGCTAACTTGCCGCGTTTCCTTCATTATAGACTTCTAAAGATAGCGGAGGCCTTGGCAATTCACGAATTTAAGCCAGATCTTTGTGTACAAAAGAAGTGTGTACAATCCCTATTTATGCCTTGGCCGTAGAGAAATAGGCATTTATTTATTCATTATGTTTATTTAGATATTCTATTTACCTTCCCCTCACTGGCACGATTATTATTCTCACTTTCAATTGTTTCCACTTGTCCTAATTGTCATTTTAAATACAAAAATGTTTTCTCAATGTTGAATCCTGTCTTATCAAATTTCACACCGTATTATATATATTACATATTATATTGGCCTACTAACCCTATAATTAAACACCTCTTTCCAACATCTACACATGTTGTGAATTATTCTAAATATGACATGAATTGTTTTGCCACTTTACATTTAACTATGATTATAATCATAAATATTTTAATTGCATTTCATACTACTATTATTATTATTTCATGTATTCACACCTTCGATTCAATTCCCTCATCTGATATGATTTCTAAAGGAACCATATATGTATGATTGTACAGCTTGATAATAAATTCGTTGTTGAGGAGAGTAGTCTCTTCGCTGAATACTGTGTTCTTAATGATAAAATGGGAATTATCAAATTACTGAAAAAATTACTTCGAGTTGGAAGGATTGACTATTTGTAGAGTAATCAGACGAATTCTCTTGAAGGAAAGAGACCAAATTCAAAGATTTGTTC
>OX235271.1:186885596-186929683 GCA_944472155.2 Trichobilharzia szidati | reverse complement strand
TCACCTAACATTGTTATCACTATTGTTCCTTTGGGTTCCGAGCGGAACATAGGGCTTCAACAGCAAGTCTCTATTTTAGTCCATTGTCTTTAGTCCCGTTTATCTGGCCTTAAGATTGTCTATAAGCCTTCATATCCTCCTCATCACACTATCTCCTCTATGTCACCCTCAGACCAATGCCCAACTCATTGTTTCCCTATCACCGTTCACTCGAGTGATGCTCTGGATCCAGATGCCCCTTAACGGTCTCCTCAGATTTGATTTTGATTTTTTCCTTCACGTTCCCAGTGGAACATAGGGCCTTAAGCTAGTGACTTGAAGTTTCGGTAGCAGTGTTTAATTTTACAGGATGGGGTTGCTAGCCTCATGCCCAACCTTTCCTCTTCACCAGCATTATTTCTGGCTTAGCGAGGTAAAGGAGTGCGTCGGTGGCCGGGGATCGAACCCCGGACCATGTGCATGTTCGGCGAGCGTCCTAACCGCTGTGCCACTGACGCACAACGGTCTCCTCAGCATATTGATAAAAGTCTGTAGCCACCAGAAGGAAATGTTTCTCGTGACGCGTTCACCAAGTTTCTCACCCATATAGAAGAACTGAATGACTGACTTAACATAGGTGTTGAAAATCCAGATTCTATTGTTTATGCTGAGTGCAATGCATTAGATTTCCAAATTGATATCAAAGTGATGAAGGTTTGTCTTGCCTTTCCGATTCTGGCTGGGTTTGAAATCGCCATTCGTGTTGTCGCCTGTAGCTGCAATGATGATGTCTAGATACCTGAAGGAATCTCATCTACCTTCTTCTAAATGTGACGATATAAGGCATAAAAACTTGGCTCACTAAGTGATGTTGTGATGAGAGCTGTCTGCTAGCCAAAATTGTAGACAATAATTTACATCAGTATTTACGTACCGAATCGGGATCATGAGAAAAAAAACAATAACAAAGCCTAACCTTGATAAACTCACCAACCAATCACAGCAGACTTAACGTGTGCCAATATGATTCGCAGATACATGGCTCAACTTTCTAGGAAACGGTCACAAGCAATACAGAATAAACTTCAACAAGAAAACAGCCAATCGAAAGACGTTGCTTCTACGCTAACAATAACGCTAATAATAATGTACACAAAAGTCTATAAATATCTCTTGATAAACATCTCAATAAACAATCTGTTGCCTGCCCCTTGTCTTCTGTCGTTGCCATGGATGCTTGGTCTTAAGTTAATACTGTCAGCCTGTCTATCAAGCATTCGCACACATTTTTCCGGCAACTTGATTAAATCATTGGGCTACCTAAATTTCCATCCAGGTGGATATTACACAAAATAACACAAAGATGGGACCATTCCATTAACGACTTTATATTTGTAACAGAGAATAGGCAGGCATCACACCTAATAACCAAAAAGATATTCACGTATAAGAATTCATATACACACTAGATAAGATAAGAAAGATACTCACTTTAACTGTACTACCAGGAACTCCAACTAAACCCAAACCACCTTCCTCCATTGGACAGGCGATTTCATGTCTCCAAGATTGTAATTCATTGTCGTGTATTATTTGTTCAGCTCCTTCAGCTTCATTTTTTAGAAAAGAAAAAAAAGTAACATCAAATAAAAGTGAGAATTAAGGCTGATTTCAGTGATTTAAGCGGTAGGCAACCATACCATATTGAAAACACAGGTGGTTCTCACCCGATCACCGAAGTTCAAGCAACGCTGGACCCGGTTAGTACCTACATGGCTGGCCGGTTGCGGATACCGGGCAGTTTTCTAGCTTTTGTGAGGGTGGTTCTGCGGCAGAACACTCGGCAACCATGGAAGGGGTCCGGGATTCGATTCGCAGCCGACACACTCCTGAATCTCGCTAAGCCGGTAGTGAGGCCGATAAAGAGGGAAGGTTCGGTATGAGAGTAGCTACCCAATCCCCCGTAAAAATGAGACCACAGCTACGGAAATTTCAAAGCTCTAGCATGGAGTCCTATGTTTCACTCAGAAAGTATCCTAATTTAACAAATTTTGCTTTTTAAGCATGATTATTGAGAAGTTTAGAAGTTGTTGACTTGGTAACCCTTTCTTTTCAGCTAATTTCTAAATGAATTCACAGTTGAAGAAGTCTACGATGAAGGCTTCACAACTAAACGACCTAGCTCAGAGAACGCAACAATATCGAAATCAATTATTATCTGAGCTATAAATCTTCCCCGAATCATGACAGGCCTCATATCAATATAAACGAGGAATACATCAATAAACCCTTAAATTCTTGACGAGGTTAACAACGGCTAATTTGTCAAGGATAAGAAAATCTCATATAACCGGTTCCCTTCATCATTTTAAACAACGAAAGAACAAATATATTTGCAGACGTATCTCATTTTCAAGACTGGCATATTATTTCCATTATTTCTTCAATGGGTAAGCCAGTAGTAAACAGTGAAGAAACATCGTTTTCCAATGGTTCTCTAACTGATGTCAACTCATGATGAAATCCTCCAACCAATCAAACAAAATCCCCACAAAACCAATACTTGAAAATTCATCTGATGCTCACTAGCGACTGGCCCTATTCAGGCAGTTACATGGGTTTTAGTGGGAAGCCGTGACCAGTAGGGTACAGCAGGTTGAAGGTGAGGCGCTAACTCACCGAAGAAGACATCGCGAATTGGTCGCGATATATCATGAATTGGCAGAAGTTGGAATTCATGGACTGGCTACTGGATCGGGTCCCAATGGCTTCATGGTCTGACAGCTCGCCTTGTAACCAGAAGGTCCTGGATTCGAACCATGGTGGTGGGTTCATACTGATGAAGAGTTCCAAACTAGGACGAAACGGCTGTTCAGTACTCCCAGGTTTTCCAATGGTTCTCTAACTGATGTATGACATAAGAAGTTTGTCTGAAACATTCAGTTAATCTAATTATTGTGAGAACTGGGAGGAATCTTTGACACTATGGACTGCCGACATTTTTGCCAACCATCTATCTAGTCAGTTTATGGCATAGTGATTTCACCATTGAGATTGTCGGTCTCAATGCCACATCAGAGATACGTGGACTAGGAAAAATCGCCTACTGCGCTGCATTTTAATGAGACAAATAAACCAAACAATCTCTTCAATACTAAAACACTGAAATTTTAGTGAGTGAAATCATTTGTTTACATTTGCACATGATAAACAACTATGTGATCACCCAAATGAGACAGCTACCTTTAAACACGGAATGAAATATTAGATCAGCTCAAAAAAGTTATCATTATTTGTGCAATTAAACTCCGTGTAATATTTGAAACAAACTATAACAAAGACATCGCGTCGATGGTTCAACGGTTGAATGATCCTAGGCTAACCACGCCTCACGTGGTCCGGGTTCGATTCCCGATCGACACACATCTACACCTCATTTAGTTTAATAGCAGGTAGTGAGTCAGGAAAAGGGAAGGATTGGGTGTGAGGCTAGTTACGTGGTATAATAGGGTGAGTAATGTTGAGGTTAGGTGTCGAGTGTTGGGTAAAGATAAAATTAGCCAATGAGATTGTGAAATTATATCGACTGACATGGTTAGAACATGTGTCACTCATGCGTAGCGATCGCCTTCCTCGACGGGCAATGTTAGCTGACATAGAATCAGGTTAAGAAAGCGGTTGATCAACCAAAACATGGAAACACCCTTGGAAGCTTTGACAATTAGTTTGAGCCAGCCATTAGGGAAGTGTAAACTGCTTGACTGGTTGTTGTCCTCGGGATTCTAAGAACTAATGACTGGAGACAATTGGTGGCACGGCTCGAAATAGTTCTCAGTAGTGCCGATTCATTCACTCTCCATGACCTTGTATATCCACTAAACCCTAGTGTTTTTCCATGTTACTACTCTTTCTCCCTTACATTTCAGCTTATAACTGTTCTTTCGAATCTCTTTTCCTCTCTTTTATCTTCCTTTGTGTGGTACATGGAGTATGGCAACTCGAACTGTAGCACTTCTGTGAAAAGTTTGACTGACTGACTGACTGTAGTAGGGAAGTAAGATGATGGTGGTGTGGGTGAAGGAGAATGATGCTCAGGAAGGCTTCGTGTGCCTTTGGAAGTGTGTGGGCGGTTGTTAGTGTTGCGTGACCACAGAGCCCAGGGGACAACTGCTTGAGGCCGGTCACACACGGCCTGTATGAACTGGTTTCTTGGTTTGGTTCCGTATTAGTAAACTTACCGCCGGTTACGGACCACCGTAGGGTAAGTCGGGATGTACAATTGTTGGGGTCGACCTTTTCTAACCCCCTCTCTCCAGAGTGGAGAGACAGCATAGCTGGCATGCTGGTCATCTGAGGGAAACACCTTACTGCTGTTACATCCCTGTTCCCCAGCAGTACGACTTCACCCACAGACCTCCAGCATAGTGTGAGAAAAATTCTTACGCTATTCCGGTAACTGCTTTTAGTCTAATCGCTATCCTAACAACCTTCCTGGGATGGTAGGACCTGCAGGAACATTGGTTCCAGCCAGTGTAGCTTGTTGGTGGGTCATTGAGATATGCAAGCCCGACCACCACGTCAAGGTAGCAGCTTTCGGTCGGGTCTATGCAAAATTCTACGTAGTGACCAGTCAATCAATCATACAGTTAGAATCTAGTAGCTCTAGCCCATACAAACAAACAATACCACATCAATAATCACTGGCTGACCACAGAATAAATAAACAAAAATGAACTACCACCAGTAAACAATATGAAACTTACGATAAAATAGGCGAACATAACTAGATACAAACTGTTCCAATGTATGATATATTAATAAGGCATCTTCACGATATGGATAATTGCCTAGGCCATTGGGATCGTACACCTGAAATATACATGTCAATATATTTACGTATTTTAAAAATATCACAAAGCATAAGTGGCTAGAAAGTTTCATGAACAAATTTCCTTTTGTGAACTTGAAAAAAAGAAGTAACAACAATAAATGTAGCAGGTTAAAACAAGACAGACCCACTTGATTTTGTTGATATCCTATTGACTACTTAAAATCTGGGTAATAGAAGTAGTTTTTATAAATGTTACTGTGCTGGCGGAAGAAAATCTAGTAAGGAAGACAACTTGCTACAAAAAATAGCATTCAAACTGCTGAAACAATCTGAATAGATATGAATATCTAACCTAATAATAATATGTTAATGTCTCCATAAACGACCTGGGTGAGAAGACTTCGATTTCCCCTCGGAAATGCCCCCGTATGATCATGCGTTCATAGCCTCTGTATGGTAAGTCGTATTTCATTGCCTTTAAGCGGCATAAGTGTTCCTCACACAAAAGATGGCAAATGCGAACGTCTGGCAGTTTTCTACCAGACTGGTGGAGATGCAAAATCCTGATTCTAAACCTATTAGTGTATTTGGTCTGCAGAATCTGAAAGGAACGAATGCCGTATGTAATTGTTTGAATTACCGCCAGTCATGGGACCGCAGCTTTTGACTCTGCTCTAATGCCTAATAGATCGAATTTCAAGCCAAAGGCTTGGGGAATGGCTTCTTAAGACAACCACCTGCTTTGATCTGTGAGTTCAGGCAGTATCCCAACCCTCACATAACCTATGAAAATTTGTGTAGCGCATCTTTTGGTGCCCGTAATGTAGCAAGTTTGTACTTTAATATCAATAATAATAATAATACTGTGAAATTTTCAATAGTTGGTTTGTAAGGATTAGATTTGTTTATACGAGTTGATCACGAATTGATATCAGTTAGAGAACCATTGAAAACCAGCAGGGAGTACTGGACAGCTATTTCGTCCTAGTTTGGGAATCATCAATAGTACGCACCCACCCACCAGGGTTCGAACCCAGGACCTTCCGATGATTGCAAAACTAGGATGAAACAGCTGTTCAGTACTCCCTGGTTTTCAATGGTTCTCTAACTGATAACAATCGGTGGTCAACTTGTAAATACTGTGAAAACAAATCACGCTGATATGACTTTAGGTGTAGTTATTTAACCGTAACAATAATAAATACTTCCACGAGTACACTAGTATAAAGCCTTAGTACCTGAAGAAATCACCACTAAGATTCAGTTTTTGAGATTTACATTACCAATGAAAGGACGTTGGGCCATTGAAAACTGATATTCACACATAAACATTATTTGATCATAGATTGGAACATTTCGAATTAGATGCTACACTACACATGTGTACAGTAGGACCCTGAATTTCGAACATTTTGGACAGACAGACCGCCAAGAACAGTTAATTGATTGATGACTAACGACAATGATGAACCCGGATTAGTCAAACAATTGTTCGATGGACGACAAACAATAAATATAATGATAAATAAAATAAAATGGTCATACACTAAACTGTAAGCTTAGTGTAAAAACCAAACCAAATAATACTAATAATGATAATCAAAAGAAGGGATTCAGCGAAGAGACTCTTTTCAACGAATTTATCACCAAGCTGTACAATCGTAAACATATATGGTTTTTAAGAAGTTATATCCGGTGAGGGAATTGAATCATAGGTGTGAATGCGTAAAGTAATAATAATAATAGTATGAAATGCAATTAAAACTAAAATGTTTGTGATTATAATCATCGTTAAATGCAAAGTGGCAAAACAATTAATGTCATACATAGAATAATTCATAGGATGGATAGAACTTGAAAAAGGGAGATCGATGATCACCCTATCTCTATAGCCTCCGCCTTTAAAGTCATCTACAAGGCACAGAGTAATTTACCCAAATCCCTACGTACCTGTATTGCTGAAGCTTTGGCTATCGAAACAGAAAAGCTAGATCTCTGTGTACAGAAAAAGTTCGTTCAACCCCTCCAACTTTCATGGTCTTAATCCCTCTATGCTAAAGTATGGTAATCCCTAATCATATTTTGGCTCTATCAATTTTTCATTTTGTCTATTCAATTTGTGTACTCTTCCTTTATTACGTCGATTGTTACTATTACTATTCTCACTTTGAACTGTCCTCGGCATTATTTCACTTGTTCCACTTGTCATTCTAAATCAATTCTTTTTTACAACGTTAAATTCTATGCTATCAAATTTCACACAATATTGCGTAACGTTTTCATTTTATTCGATTTGTCTACTAATCCTATAATTGCACATCGTTTCCAAGTTCTATCCATCCTATGAATTATTCTATATATGATATTAATTTGTTTTGCCACTTGACATTTACCTATGATTACAATCACAAACATTTTAATATATGTGTAAAACTTGGGCACTGTGGTAGTAAGTAATTCCATATTAGTTTGTTTATTAGGTATATCACACAGTGAAACAGTATTATTTACTGGATGACGTTTCGAACAAAATTTATTGTTCATAATCATATCAATTGTGATCACACGACTTTGACACTTGAGTTTTATAGCTTTCTTTGTTTTCTCCTATTTGTCGTATGGGTAGTAGAATTTTCCAGATATCGGGGACAGGTGATGAATCATTCCTATTACATGTATTTGTAGTTGATTCGATAAACAAAGCTTCTGTTATCAATCTCTCCCTATACCCTGTGACATTAGATTTTAAAACTGTCATCCTATCCCAGTTTTAAAATCTAATGTCACAGGGTATAGGGAGAGATTGATAACAGAAGCTTTGTTTATCGAATCAACTACAAATACATGTAATAGGAATGATTCATCACCTGTCCCCGATATTTGGAAAATTCTACTACCCATACGACAAATAGGAGAAAACAAAGAAAGCTATAAAACTCAAGTGTCAAAGTCGTGTGATCACAATTGATATGATTATGAACAATAAATTTTGTTCGAAACGTCATCCAGTAAATAATACTGTTTCACTGTGTGATATACCTAATAAACAAACTAATATGGAATCACAAACATTTTAGTTTTACTTGCATTTCATACTACTATTATTATTTTATGCATTCACACCTATGATTCAATTCCCTCACCGGATATAACTTCTTAAAAAAAAACCATATATATACGATTGTACAGCTTGATGATAAATTCGTTGAAAAGAGTCTCTTTGCTGAATCACTTGTTTTGATTTTCTATATGTTACAATGGGAATTTTCCATGAGAATAATGATAATAACGGTGTTAAGTAAGCTAGGTGAAGAGGATCAGTCACAGGAGGAGTTCCTGTGACCTTATTGACAAAGATAATGAATATACCCTTTTTGCAAACATAGGTTAGATTTGCTCTTATTGATCCCTATACCGTCAGATGTCACTGGGAGATGTTAACTTGTACCTTTAAGTAGATTGTTTGGCAATCGACAGACGACTATGAATGATTCACCCATTTTTGATGCGATGTTCACTATTCACTATTTATTGACTTGGTTACTCCTTTCCAAGCCACACTGAAATATGTTCACAGGTGACTAAGGATAAATTTCTCTGAGTATATGCAGTTTATATAACTAGCTTCACATGAGCAACTAGACTTATATACGACATATTGATGTGCCC
This sequence comes from Trichobilharzia szidati, assembly GCA_944472155.2. Classification (NCBI taxonomy): domain Eukaryota; kingdom Metazoa; phylum Platyhelminthes; class Trematoda; order Strigeidida; family Schistosomatidae; genus Trichobilharzia; species Trichobilharzia szidati. Next base: position 186,921,204 of record OX235271.1, on the reverse strand, counting down.
ATCAATGGTAACTTATCTTTAATGCACTGTGTCAGTATACGCCTGGTTGAGTGACTGATGTCTACTTAACATAATCAATCTGAGTGTCAGCCGTTTTCGCCAAAATTTTCAAGTGTTTGTTCGTAGGGATTTGATTTGTTTCAAGTCTGACCACGGCTTGATATCAGTCAGAGGACCATCGAAAAGCTCCAGGGAGTACTGGACAGATGTTTCATCCCAGTTCGGGAACCAACGTCAGTATGAACCCAGGAATTTCCAGCTCACAAAGCAGGCTCGTAGACCTAAAGTCATATCAGCGTGATTTGTTTTCACAGTATTTACGAGTTGATCACGGATTGTAATCAGTTAGAGAACCATTGAAAACAAGCAGAGAGTAATGGACAGCTGTTTCATCCTAGCTTGGGAATCATCATCAGTATGCACCCACTAGAGTTCGAATCTAGGACCTTCCGGTTACAAGGCAAGCTCGTATACCATTCAGCCACTGGGACCCGATTCACTAGCAAGTTCATGTACTCTAACTCCTACCAATTCGTGATTGCAGCGTGGCTGACCATTAGTCAATGTCACCGGCGAGTATTTTTTCGCACTGACGACTAGGTGGCCTTCACTGGTCACAACTTCTAACTAGAACTCAAGGCAACTTCGTTCTGCCGCCAGTCACTAACGTCCATCAGATTATCTTAATGAATACTTGCCGATAACATTAACTAGTAGTCAGTCGCGCTAAAATCACGAATTGGTAGAAGTTAGAATACATGAACTGGCTATTGGATTGGGTTTCAGTGGCTGAATGGTATACGAAGCTTCGAAACATGGTCAGTGGGTGCGTACTGCTGAAGAGCCCTGAGCACTAAGATGAAACAGCTGTACAGTACTCCCTGGCGGTTTTCAATGTTTCTCTAACTGATAACAATCCGTAATCAAACTTGAAATGCCAAATTGCCCTTTAGATAAGGGTAACCTTATTAATCAACATTATCACATCATCAACATCAATTGAAGTAAGTTTCATATAGCGTAATAACAGTGTAAGGAAAACAACAGCATAATACTAAGTAGTGTTATGATATAAATGATATAAAATTCATTAAAATGTAAGTTATATTTACCCCTCTAGACTCCAATTCACGATAAATATTTGCATTAACATCGAAACGCCATTTCTTAAATGCTCGTCTTAATAACTGTTTAATGCCTTTGCGTGATAGCTGTATGTTACGCGATATCCAACCATTTTCAAAGGTCCATTCTTTTAATTTCCTTCAAAATTAAGAGAAATATATATATAATTTACGTATACTGATGATATATAATCATACAAATAAAGAATAATACCATTAGTAATAATTTACTTTATTGCAAAACAGTACTTAAGATACCATTATAAATTACAAATAAGAGAAGATTAAAGAGCCATTTATTTTACTAATTACATAATAACTTATAAGTTTCACGCTTAAAACCTCCTCTATTATATAGAACGCAGGCCAAATAGAGTGTCGTTGAATTTTCGTACTTACTTGTGCGAGCATATAATCTCCTATGCTGACTTCTAATCCTACCTGATGAGATGGAAGATGAGAGGTGTGTCAATAAACGGGGTTCTGAGAGTCAAACAATACGGATTTAGCCCATTTCTCGCATGAATTCAAGTGCCTGTCGACTACAGGTAGTAACTAGCTGACTTAGTGGAACACCGTTTGCTCTATTGATAACCTTTAATACCCTTCGTTATATGATATAGTCTTTTTGAGTGCCTAAGGGGTGCGAAGTAATTTGGAAACTACTCGAGTACTACGGCGTAACCCAAATATTCATCAACCTTATTCAACAGCTGTACGACAACGGAACATGTCAAGTGATCCACAACGGAAAACTCAGCTAGGCTTTTGGAGTAAACACAGGAGTCAGACGAGAGTGCTTATTATCACCAATGATATTCCTAATTTGTGGTTGACTGGATTATGCGTCAGATAGTGGGAAACGAGAAGACAGGGATATCCTCGACCGACATGAAGAATCTAGAAGACCTGGATTTCGCGCGTGGATGATTTATGTTTGATGTCACACAAAATCGAAGACTTACAAGCGAAAACCGATAAACTGGTTGAAGAAGCAGCAAAGACAGGACTGACTCCAGGTGAACATAGACAATACGGAGGTTATGAAAATAACCACCAACAACAACAACAACAACAGCAACATCACCAGTGCCAATCACCATCAACGGGAGGGATTTGAAAGAGGTTACTTCTTTCACTTATCTAGGGAGCATTGTCTCAACTACAGGAGGAACGGACGAGGATGTCAAATCGAGCGAGAATCGGGAAGGCGAGAAACACATTCATCAACCTGAAACCAATCTGGAAATCTTCGTCACTCAACTCAGCATCAACAACAAAATTCGGATTTTCAATACAAACGTCAAGTCAGTTAGTTCTTCTATACGGATCAGAAACTTGACCAGTGTGTCACAAAGAATATTTCCAACAACCTGTTGCAGAACTTTATCAACAACTGTCTTCGCTCTATACTGAAGACCAGATGGCCGGAAAGAATCACCAACAAGAAGCTATGGGAGCAAACAAAACAAGAACCAATCGCTCAACAAATATGCAGGAGAAAGTGGAGATGGATTGGACAATCGCTGAGGAGGCCGCTGGGTGACATCGCGAGTCAGGCCATAGCTCTAGTGGAACCCGAAAGGGAAGCGGCGAGTGGGTCGTCAATGCTAGGGTGACATGGAGGAGATCGTATGAAGAGGATTTGAAACAGTATGGATTAACATGGATGCAGGTGAAAAGTACATCAGAAGACAGAAGCAAATGGAGACGTGTAGTTGAAGCCCTATGTTCCACTAGGAACCCAAGGGAACAATAATAATAATAATAAGGGGTGCGATAAAGAATAGTAATAACAATATTAATAATAAGCGCAAAGAGGAACAATCAATATATGTGAGGTTTTCAAGTATTGGTTTTGTAGGGACATTTTTATTTGATTGTCTGGAGGTGGGTGCGTACTGATGAAGAGTTCCAAACTAGGCTGACGAAACAGCGGTCCAGTACTCCCTGCAGGTTTTCCAATGGTTCTCGAACTGATGTCAGCTCATGATGAAATCCTCTAACCAATATGTGAAGTTTATTTACATATCAAGCATGGATTATATTGCTCAATACATAGGCTTGTAACAGACCATCAAATTGCTGTTATATGGTATGCAAATGCATTTCAATTGTTTTACGAGTTGATCACGGATTGGTATCAGTTAGAGAACCATTGAAAACCACCAGGGAGTACTGGACAGCTGTTTCATCCTAGTTCTTCTGGGAATCATCGCCAGTAAGCACCCACCACCAGGGTTCGAACCCAGGACCTTCCGGTTACAAGGAAAGCTCGTATACCATAAAGCCACTGGGACCCGATTCAATGGCCAACCCATGAATTCTTACTTCTACCAATTCGTGATTTAGCGCCACCCAAACCATTGTCGTTGGTGGAACATCCATCCACACACGTGACATCTAACTGGACCTCACTGGTCACGACTTCTCACTAGAACTCCAGGAAACTTCATACTGTAGCAAGTCACTAGCGAGCGTTAGGATGCACCTGCAGAAATATTCCTACTTCTGACTCGAGGTCTGAACTTCGCCGACGAGAAGATCTATAGGAAAAATTCAACAAGTGAGGAGCAGAAGAAGAAGAAGCAAAGACAAGGCTTCAGGTGAACATAAAGAAGACGGAGGTGATGACAACAACCAACAACAACAACAGCAAGCACCCATCACTATCGACGGAAGAAATTTCAAAGAGATCACTTTCTTCACTTATCTGGCCAGGTAGCATCGTTTCAGAGACAAGCTGCACAGATGAAGATGTCTAAACCAGAATTGGAAGGGTAAGACAGACCTTCGTCATTCTGAAATCAGTTTGAAATCTAATGCACTACACTCAGCATAAAATTAAAAGAATCCGGATATTTAACACCAACGTCAAGTCAGTCATTCAATTCTTCTATATGGTTCACAAACCTGGCGAACGTGTCACGAAAAGCATTTCAAACTGGTGGTCTTAGACTTATATCAACAGCCGCCCACTTCGCTGGCTCCGTACACAACATTAGATGACTGACCAGAAAGAATTAGCGACAAAAAACTCTGAAAACGAACCATCCAACAAAGTATTGCTCAACATATATCCCGAAAGAAATGAAGACAGACCGGACACACGCTGAGGAGACCGTTGGGTGACACGGAGCACTAGACAAACCCTCGAGTGGAACCCAAATGGGAAGCGACAAGTTGGGTATTTGTCCAAGAGTGACATGGAGGAGATCGTGTGAGGAGGAGATAAAGGTTTATTCATGTTATTTTAAGTTTTTCTGAATCCCTGTCTACACTACCATATTTTCATATCCACACTTCCTGTTTATTCATGTTATTTTACTATTTCTACATGTTTAATCCCTGATTGCATAAACAATTATTCATCACATTAGTTTTTTATCCAAACATCCTGTATATTTTGTTATTTCTACATTTCTAACCCCCAATTGCACAATGTCAATCTTCTTAGTTATTATGCTACTTTGTTTGAGTTTTACCCATCCCCCCTGTTTGTTATGTCATTTTAATTCCTAATTGTAATTTTTATTAATTTGACCCCTAACAGGAAATTATTCTGGAACTTTCCCACCCATTTACTATAAATACACGAATGTACAGCCTAGATGATGACTTCGTCGAAAAGAAAAGTTTTTTCGCTGCAACTGTCTTTTTATTCCCTATGGTCAAATGTGTATACTCCGTGAGATAAAGGTTTATGGGCGATCGTGGGACCAACTGAAGAGGACCGCAGAGAATAAGACAAAATGGAAGCGTGCTTTTGAAGCGCTATGTTCCACTCGGAACCGAATGGAATACCTATAATAAATGTAGCAATAAGTACACTAGGGGGGACGCGTAGGAGAATGACTTCCATTTGTTTTCTGAAAATACAACAAAGCTAAGCTTTCGAAGAAGCAAGCATTTGAATGATGCAATCATTAGATATGTCGCGGATATGGAATATGCTGTTGACCTCAAAGACATTTTTAACAGGGTTTAGCATTCATGGGTCACTAGATTCCGACCTATTATTTAGTTGAACGGTTAACAGGCTGAACTGGGTTCCTTGGTGTACACTACTGAAGAACCCAAAACTAGGACGAAACAGCTGTTCAGTGCTCATTTGGTTTCTAAACTGATATCTTTACTGGAACTGTTCAATGTGCAGCAAATGCTGAAATTAACACACTCCATGGGAGCAAACGGACTTATTCATACAAAAATGTGAGTGTGGGTAATATTAAGCCGTATTGGTATCTTTCTACTATTTTTGTTTTACTCGTTTACTCATTTCACCTCATTGAGTTGATTTCAATCTTAAGAATTTCGTTTATTTTCCGATATGTTACGCAATCTTTTAAGCTGATATAAGTTATTGTTCCCCTGCATCTTTTCTTTCATTACGTAATTTTCGAAAATATTATATAAATAAATAGGAAGTGATTCAAGTTAAAAATTTTAATTCTAACATTTCTTGAGCTATTATTATTTCAACCTCCATTTTATTCATTTATTTATATATCTCATTTCTTTTGCATTATTTTATTGTTTTATGAAACAAACTGACACCACACTGAAGTAGTTTGGTGAATGGTGGGTGACTACCGATGGAATCAAGGAGACGCATTTCGTCCTATTTCGGACTCGCCATCTGAATGTACTTGCATTCCCCAATGGAGTGAGTGATGGTGTTCCCAATGACTCGAACCCGGCGCAGCGCCCGTCGCTTCAAACGGCAAATTGTTACCCATCAGACCACTTGGGCCACGAGAACCACCTCTTCTGTACTGGATGTCAGTTACTACTTGTTTTTCAATTCAATTTTGATTTTCCAGTTGATTGATTGAACCGAATTGTCGACATATCGGCTCCTAGTGCAGACGCTTCGACTATGTTCGAGGATTGTAAATAATAACTGATTTCCGTTGAACAAGAGGTGGTTCTCTTGGCCTAAAGGGTCTAGTGGATAACGCCTTGGCCTTTGAAACGATGGGTAATGGGTCCGAATCTCATCACTCACCCATTAGGGAATGCAAGTACATCCAGTTGACGAGTCCCTGACAGGACGAAATGTACATCCTGGATCCCACTGTCAGTCACCATTCACAACGTTACTTCGACTTAATCATCAGACATTCTGGAAGTGTCCGAAATAGGGACCGACATATCAACTGAGGCCGAGTATTTAGGTCCGAAATTGAATTAAAATAAAATGACGCCATACTGTGTCACAAATCTGATCTGTCCTACTTCTTTTAACATATTTATTCCAGGGGAATCATCTATACCAAACTTTAATTCCTCAAAAGCAATGCGCATAGAATTACCTTGTTACCGGCAGTATACTACGAAAATGCGGTGCAACCAAATGGTAAATTGGATGTGATTGTGACATGTTACGTCGTAGTGAAACATAAACTGACTCCAATATTAAATGAGTTAGCAAACGGCCAACAATCATATGATGACATGCATCGGCTAAATTCACCCACAGTTTTGCTTGTAACCAAATTGAAGCTGGATCAGTTGGAAGGATAATCTGAAATCAAAAGAAAAATGAACACCACGATTATAAGGCATAGTCAGCTTTTCTTTTTGAAGTGGTGCTACTTGTTTTATCCGGTGGGTATTAAGACCAAAATTTACCAGCATGATTTCGTGAAAATTCAGTAATGTACGTTTAGTTACAGGATTTCATCATGAGCTGACATCGGTTAGAGAACCATTGGAAAACCACCAGAGATTATTGGACAACCGTTTCGTCCTAGTTTGGGAATCTTTATCAGTACGCACCCACCGGCTGGGGTTCGAACCCAGGACCTTCCGGTTACGAAGCGAGCTCGCAAACTATTCAGCCACCGGGACCCAACCCAATAATCCAATGGTGCGTACTGTTGAAGAGTCCCAAACTGGGCTGACGAAACAGCTGTCCAGTACTCCCTGCAGGTTTTCCAATGGTTCTCTAACCGATGTCAGCTCACGATAAAATCATGTAAACAATCAATCAAATCCCTACAATCCAATACTTTAATATACGTTTAACTTTTGAACTTACTGACTCATTTAATCCATTACATTGCGCAGATATCAATATCAAGCGATATTTTCTGACACAACTGCAGCAAATGTAATGTAGTTGGGCTACATTACATTGCCAATATTAGGTATGTCAGAAAAACGTTTTTAGTGCAAAGTTTCATTAAAAAGGCATACAAAAGGTATAACTTGTCATTAAACCATCATAACAAAGCACTAAGGCGCTACAATTACCGGGGATATGCAATAAAGCCACTCAAACGAACACATGGTAGATATTGCAGTTGTAGAAACACAGCATGTTTTAGCCATCGTCATCAAGTGTAATCAAAAAAAATAAATAAAATATTAAAACGTCCATTCCATAGCGCATTAATTAAGAAGGTTGCTGTCCTTTCTCCTTTTCTGTTTTCTTTCTTCTTGCATGACTTGCCTCACTCTGATGATGAAATGAACTTTGTTATGTATGCGGACGATCTAACTATTCCAATGTCTGTTAACTCCCAGCTAGACTGTACTAAGATGAACAGCTTTCTATCAGGAGTTAGCAAATGGTCTTCGTCTAATGGCCTTAAACTAAATCCTTCCAAATGTCAGACTGTTAATTTCAGTTTCCGATGTAAAAGAAAGTTAAATGAAGCTGTTGGTTCCTATGACCGTTGCAAAATTGATGATACTGATATAGAAACCAAGTCTGAAGTTAAGTATCTTCGATTAATTCTTTCTTCTGACCTATCCTAATCTTCCCATGTCTTAGAGATTTCTAAAACAATATTTCGTCTCACTTTTTACATTACGAAACTAAGGCACTCAGGTAAAACTCAACTGCTCCTCCTACAGTTTGTCAACTCTTGCATCCTAGCTATTCTTTTTTACTGTTCACCGTTATTCTTTCCTGGATTGCTTAAAAAAGATTATGTCATACTTCGTAGAACTCTATAGACTGTCAGTAGGGCGAGTGGTATCCCATTAGGCCTCATCGTTGACATTGTCACTGATAGGCACCTGATGCCATGCAATAAATTTGCTAAAGGAATTTTGTCAGACTGTGAGCATCCACCGCATAACCCGCAGCTCCACTCTTGTGTCTCCTCTGATAAAACAAGAAGTCTGTCCAGAAGACTTTATGCACGTGCGTCTATGTATGAAAATTCCAATATACCATATTTGGCACGTACTTTATGTGATGAAAATAGTGTTAGGCATGAACTAATTGACTTTCTTTGCACTACTAAATAAACCATTTCCTCTACCTTTACAACATCAAACTTTATTTCTATTGTATTTCTTATATTTATAGTCCTCTCAATTTTTTGATTTTGTTTATTTTTTTCATAAGTGTAAACATCGTTTAAGGTGTGTTATAACTGTTAATATTCTCAATTCGTACTTCAAATATTTTTGACTTTATATCGTAAACGTGGACAAATTCCTCTGGTTAATTTTGTTTTAATTTTATTTATATTTCGAGTAAATCAGATGCAATATTGTGACAAATGCTGAGAATTCCATTCTGTATTATAAGTACTGTTTTTGGAATAAAGTAGATTATTATTATTAATGTTTAGAAAAAACCCTCTTTAGATGGAACACTTCTTCTTTCCCATTCCTTTGAGTTCTTAGTAGACGAAACAGTTTCAAACGCTTCAATTTTCAATAGTGGTGGTGTTGTTTATTACTGTCTGGGGTCAGTAGTCTCATATCCATCCTTTCCTACTCATAGGACTTATTACGTGTTATGACGGCACTGACTTAAATAACCGCATGATGCAGTGTCACTGTTTCTGTGCCTGTCGTCTGTCTTGACTATAATGTGCAGTTGCAGACACAGCATTATGGCCGACTGATCACTTCAAAATACTCCGCATCCTGAGATAGACAAAAAAGTCAGATTTAACTGCTACAACGACGATAGCTGTGATAACAATTTTACCTATTCAAAACACAGGGTATATATATATATACGTATATATATATGGTGTTTGAAAGCTGTAAGAATGGAAAGCAACAGTTTAAAGACATTAAGTTTAAAATCGTCTAGACAAAATGGAAGAAGACAAAGAGGAAGACAGACATCTAGAGGGGTTAATATTTAGCCCAATGATAATGATAATGAAAGGGACAACGTCTGAACGTATTCTTTCTTTCCACGGAGTGCTCTGACTGGGCCAATCTTATTGTTGACTATAGGTAGAAAACGTGGACAGACAGCACGTGATATACAGAACTAAAGGCATCCATATGGCAGAATTAAGTTTTTACAGATTTACTTTTTCTTTTTTCGAACCAGACTGGCAAATGTTCACAAATCCGTCGACGAACCTGCTTAATAGCGCGTCTTATGTAACTTGATCTTGGAAACGATATATACATAGGAAGGAGTTTATAATAGATAAGTAGTCTCTAAGTTTCAAGGTGAACCGTCGACATCTCTCGAAGGAGATAAACAGATGTCTGCTGTAGAATGTTCACTTTATTGTTCTGGTTAGACATCGGGATAAAACCTCCATATCTCTCTTAAAAGTGTAGGCGCATTAAGGACATCAAAAGTGACAGTCTGATTGTGGTGAGAGCTGTCTGCAAGCCAAAATTGTAGACAACAATTTACGTCAATGTTTATGTCCCGAATCGGGGTCATGAGAAAAAACAATAACAAAGCTTAACCTTGAGGAGCTCACCAATCAATCACAGCAGACTTAACGTGGGCAAATACGATTCGCAGATATATGGCTTAACTTTCTAAGAAACAGTCACAAGCAATACAGAATAACCTTGAGCAAGAAAGCAACCAATCAGAAGACGTTGCTTCTCTGCTAACAATAACGCTAATAATAATGTACATAAAATCTATAAATATCTGTTGATTTTCTCAAAAAACGATCAGTTGCCTGGCCCTTATGTACTGTCGTTACACTAAAACTGCCAATAAACAGATAGATAGATAGACAGCCTCACAGGCCCTATCAAAATGGGACCCTAATATCTCTTAGAAAAGTTCACATGCAGATACTGAGACACAAAGCCCAGTGGCAAATAACACGGCATAAAGTAAGGAAAATATGGATGATTTGGATTAGAACGCAATAATATCTCAACTAAACAAAATACATTCAGCTATCAAATTCATGTTTGAAGAAAAATTCTTCAGTAAAATTTCCTTTTTAGACGTCCTACTGACAAGAAGACCAGCCGGTAGTTGATATGATTCCCAAACTGAAAGATGAAGTACCTAAGCTAGCCACCTCTTATTGTATCCATCAATTCGACCGCTCCTGTGCAGCCAGTTATGATAGCTTTCGTCCTACGAACCTGATTTTTTGTGCATGGGAACACCTATCAGTATTCCTAAATAGAAGTGTTGTTAAAAACATCAGTTCGACATTAGATCACCTCGTCCAAGCAGGCCCCACACGACTAGCAGCAGAGAAGAGGCTTCCTCCGTTATCTATCAGGTATCGAATAAATTACCAAAGGCTTCTAGATACTGAACACTTTCAAAAGAAGAGGTCATTGCGATTTGCTTTAATCAACCAGAGCTCTACGTGCAAAAGAAAAAGGTCCAGCCAGCTCCAACAGCTACCTTGGTTTGCTGTCCAACCCATAAATTCACAAATTCTGTGTGTTACTTCCCTCAATTTATCTGATATTCAGTCAGTTTAGTGTTATGTGTGATGCATATTATCTCTCTTACTGATGCTTCTCAAAATCTAATCTAGTGACACTAATGACTCAATATTTTAATTATTACTGTCGTATATAAGCGTAGAACCTGATGATGAATACAAATTGCGTACAAGGAAATTACTTACCGCACTGGTATCATTCGAATTACGATCCAACTGAATTGCAATCGGTTTCAATTGTCTTTTCTCTGTATAAAAGAAAATAGCCAAAGGTGCACACAATTCTCGACCACGTTTACAACTCAGCCCTTCCATTATGTGAAAATCAAGTATGTACAAACGATTAGCCGATACCATTTGACGCAGAGTCCAACCTTCCAGATGAGGCTTCAACCAATTCGCGGCTAGCTGGAAACTACAAAAAAAAAGTTGACAAGAAGAAGAAAGTAGATATAAGTAAAAAGGAAGAAAACTCCATGTATGTGCGCGTATTCATGCATCACCACCTACGAGAGTTTGTGAAAACAACACAACACTCTAGGACTATCGATATATACAATTATTTGAAAAGTTGTAGGTAACGTAACTATACTATCCATATGCAACGGGAGAAGGAATTAGAATTGGGAACAGACCTTTAATAATGAAAAACACATCATATTTATACACTTTTAGTTACATTAAAGTTCGGCTAGGCCAGAGGAGAATAATAAATTTTTCTGATTGGTTGACGTCTGGCCCGGCCCAAGGTCAAACAAGACTGTCCAATGAGGTTATTTCGCTGAGGTTCAGCAATAGAGTCCTAGGAGTGTGAACGCTCTAATGACCTTGAACGCCCACTAGTCGTTGGCTAACGGCACCTGTCATTATCATAATTGAAATATCAACGCTATTCACCAACTTAGGAGCAAATTTCACCCAGGTCACGTTTTTAAGTACTGTTTGGACAATGTGTTAATAGCTCGTTAGAGTTAGGATTAGGGTTAAGATAAGTATTGGGGTTAGGGTTAGGATCAGGGTCATAATTAGGATTAGGGTTAGGTTTACGGTTAGGATAAGGGTTGTAATTAGGGTTAGTGTTAAGTCTAGGGTTAGGGTTACGATTAGGGATAGATTTAGAGTTGATGTCATTTTATTTTTATTTGTTTTCTTATCCACATTTTCCTGGTAAGCGGTCGTCTATCCTCTTACTGCACCACCATAGTAATTCAACCGAGGGCTTTTGGGAAAGATCGCACATGAGGATAAGAAAGAAAAACGATTCACAAAAACAGCTCATCTTCAGTCACTTCGGTGAACACATGTAGAGAAACTAGTCTAAATTCAGCAACTGATACTCATCATAATAACTGGGACGTATTTTTGAATCATTTCAGAGAAAAACACCCTGTCTAATGTGTTTTCATGCATTTTCTTGTAAATATACGTCAATTTTTGTGCAAAAATTCCTCATTTTTATGATTGGTCGGCTCAAGATCACTCGTGCATTTGCATCATTGGGACGCTATTGTTGAACTTTGCCGTTATTTCATGTCCACAACACTCCTACCTCTGCAGCCATTGACTTTAATGTTGGTTTCAGTTTTGGCTGCTTCCTGTGAATCTGTATCACGTCACACAACATTGACTTCATTCACAATGTAAGCTAGAACAGTTGGAATGTTTGGTCATCTCAAACATAGCTATCTAAGCCTTCATTGTGAGTAATACACCTTCGTGAAAACAATAAACACGATTTAATGGTGAATAAGTTTAGAAAATTCGTGTCGATGACTTTGCAGTAGAACACTCGCCGACCACGCATGTAGTCCGGGGTTCGATACCAGAGAGACGCACTCCTTTACCTCGTTAAGTCGGTAATAAGACAGGTTAAGAGGGGAGGTTGTATATGAGGATAACAACCCCATCCCGTAAAAGTAAACACTGCTACTGAAACTTCAAAACTCTAGTTTGAAGCCCTATGTTCCACTGGGAACGTAAAGGAATCTTTATTTAAAAGTTTTGAAAATGAGCATCATTCTATTTGCGATTATTTCCCCATAACCATTTGGCATTTAGTTGTTTTATCAATTATACTACTTTTAAGTAGTTCAAATAAAATCCCAAAAAAACCAACAAATTTATATGTAACTCCACTTCGGACTGCGTGTTAACACCTGTTAAAAGAACATTTCTAAATACAACCTACTTCCGTATACATACTAGGTAGTGAGTTTATTCTTCGATCTCAGGACGTAAAAATTACATCATCAGAAGACTGATAAAAAATATATGTATTTTTAAGCATTTCATATGTGAAAAGTGCCAACCTTCCAAAGAGAATAATCGATATAGTTATAGACACGTGGATCTTATCAACCCATTATTCTTATTGCACAGAAGTATGCTTGAAGTCGAAAGTGGTTCTCCAATCATATCACCTACTAAAATAAATACTAATCTCATGTACATCTTAACGAGCAATCTGACTGACTGACTGACTCACTGGTTTCAACATAGAACTTCGCACAGAAGTGCAACAGTTCAAATTGCCACACTCCATGTACCACATAAAGGAAGATAAAAGAGATAAAAACGAAAAGAGATTCGGAAGAACAACAATAAACACAAATGTGAAGGGAAAAGAATAGTAACATGAAAAAACAACAAGGCTCAATAAATACATGAGGTGACAGGGTGAATGCATCTGTGTCATTGAGAACGATTTGGACCGATTGTCTCCAGCCATTGGTTCTTATCCACCTGATGACCCCGATCAGGAAGTGTACGTCTCCTTGTATGGTTAAAACTGACTGTTAAAGATTTTATGCACTGGTTCCAAATTTTGGTTTGACCACCAACTAGCTCTTTTCCAGCCTTGATCCCATGTCAGCTAGCATTTTCCGTCGAGGAGAGTGAGACCTGAATCTTCAAGATGTTATGATACAATTCTCAGTAAGACAATTACATCTGATCAGTGACAAGTACTCGACCAACAATTAAATGATCTTAGTCTGCTTTCTCGAAGCTATGCAGTCAAAATTATTTTTTTTTATTATAGGTTGATTCCACACAGTATTTTCGCACAAGTATGGAATTTTCAGCATGTGATATCAGTAGCCCGAATTTAGCAGACCGACCATTGATATCAGGTGTGCGTCAGCCGAGGATCGAACCTCGAAACATGTGCATAGTCGGCGAGGGTCCTAACCGCTGTGCCACCGAACAATAAATCATGTTCGAAACATCATCTAGTCAATAATACTGTGGCATACAGATCTGGTTGTAGTCATAAGGAGATGATGTATGAATGGTTCCTTTCTTCTCTTTTGTCGAGTGAAACTTCCTGTACATTAAACAGTCCCATTGTAATCTATATGATAAGCAGCTTCGTTGTTAAGTGAAAAATCAATGTAACTTGACAACTGGATAACTAGTGTATTAGAATGAGTGAGGCTGTGTAAAAAGGCTAACAATGTAACTCATCTATCTAGACCTAACTAACAATTTGAGACGTTCTACTTTTTAAAAAAAATCCCGTGTACAAGTAAGTGGAGCACACTTCCCACCAACCTCATAAAAAAACAAAAAAATAAAATCAATATGTAAATGGGATGAAATTACAAGATAAACGCATAAAAGAGAGAGAGGAAACATTTTTTTACATGCCTTTTTGGTAATGTACGGCATAATTGAATAGTGTAAGGATTACATCCACGAATACGTTGTGCACCAAAGCAGATATCATTCATCATCCAAAACTGTAAACTCTAATTAACAATAAAAAAGAATTTCAAGGTAATTAGAAACAGATGTGTAAGAGATAAGAATAATAGATCGTTCTGATTGGTTGACAGTTGGCTCAAGGTTAAATAAATCAGCCAATAGGGTTATTTCATGGCCTCAATATAAATTAAATCCAGATTAGTGGAAGGAAAACACTTCTACCTCTACAACCACCTACTAACTTAAAATGTTGATTCAGTTTTGGCCGCTTCCTACCAGTCTGCATTACGCCACAGATGTACACAATAAATGTTTGAGAAGAGCAACACCCCCTCCCCAAAAAATATTGAGATTACTACGGAAAACCAATGTGTTTTACAAGTTTTATGAGGGAAATAAAAAATAAAACTTTGAGCAAAGCTTAACTGCAGATTAGTACACTAATATAAAAAATTATCCAAATCAGAATTCTTTCGAGAAGTAACAAAAAAACCATAACGATACTTTAGCTACCTAATACGAATATCAACATCCTTTTAATAACTACAGAAGTTCACTTATTCAAATAAAAGTTTGTAAAGTGTTATTCAAAGTTAAAATTCGCATAGTGATAGATAACATTCCTCCTAATGTAATACGATATTTGGTTGATAGGCATTCAAAGTAAAACCTTTGAAAATTAAACTGACGAACACTAGGGACTGGCTACAAAATGAAGTTGCCTGGAATTCTAGTGAGAAGTCGCGAAAAGTGGGGTCCGCTAGGTCGGAAGTGGGGATAAATACTTGCCGATGATATTGACTGATGGTCGGTCACGCTATATGTTAAGTTAGAATTCATCGGCTGGCTATTGGATCGGATCCTAGTAGCTGAATGGTATACGAGCTTGTTCGCCTTGTAACCGGGAGGTCCTGGTTTCGAACCCCGCTGCGTGCATACTGATGATGAGTCCCAAGCACTAGGACGAAACGGCTGTCCAGTACTACCAATTGGTTTTCAATGGTTCTCTAACTGATATCAATCCGTGGTCAAACTTCAAAACAATCGAATCCCTACAAACTAATTTGAAAATCATAACAAAATTAATAAACAAAACCCATAATGTTGCGCTACATGTGACAATTACCAAAATGTGTTCAACAGTCGAAAAATTCACTGTAAATTTCCATAAAATATTGGTCTTTCTGTCCAAATGAAACACAAGTCCTCTTAAACTGTTGTCTGTGAAAGAAAAATGGAGCTGTTTCATCCCAGCGTAATTTGTAAACAATAAGATACAAGGACAGAATCATCTCATGCTATACAGCAGGTAACTGCATCTACACTTTAATTAATATACTTTAATTGTCATGATTTCTCGCCGGAACCTCAGAAAATACATGATTATTAAGCACTGGGTTGACATTCACTTTAATAACTCGTTTCTTTTTCAGGAACCCATATGATGAGGTCATTTTCTTCTCTAATCTCCACATGCTTGTTTTCATATGCAAACTGTTGACACTGACTGACTGTCTCTTCTCTTATGTTCGAACAAAATACTGAGTCACCGAATCTGCACACAACTAAAAAACAACTTACCACAGGTTCAGTGATATTATATTTCTTATAGAAATTCCCAAGTGTATCAAGAGAATTCCACGGTTGTTCACTTGTATATTCTTCAGCCAGACCAGTACGCTCAATAACCTCAAGAACCAAAGGTTCAATATCCCACTAAAAAACTATTAAACAGGTTCACAAGTATTGTGCTTACCCTAGTATCCGATGAGAATAACTCTGAAGACGGGATTTCTTGTAACTAGTAACAAAATGTATGATCAGTTTCTCTAAATAAGCTCACCTCAACAGGTAGACCTTTAGCACGTTGAAAGAAGGTGAAGAATTGCATACGCCTACTAACTTCCTCTTCTCTCAACTCCATAAATGGTTCATACTGAGGAATCCAAGCTTCACAGTCATGTACAACATATTGATGATCAGGACTGATCCATTGGTGAACAGGAAAGAAGAAATACTTCCATTCAGCAGTCATACCAAACCTTCTATCCCGGATAATCACTCTATCCAGAAACCAAGCAGGTGGAGGAAACGACTGAGTTGTACACCAAAATTCAATATGATGCAATCGTTTGAACACCTATAGTGTTTACAACAGTTGCCTAGATACCAATAATGACCTACTTTTAAACGACTCCAAGACTGTAAATCTATTGTAAACTTTGCTTGTGTATAGTCGATGTCATTTTGAAAAATATTATCCAGTGTAATTGTCGGTGACTGATTCCCACAGTGGTCAAACATAACCATATTGACTCCAGGACCAAGTTCATCACCACTGTAATCACCGCTGACAACACACACTTCAAATGCTATTTTAGTAGATGTCCCTCCCATAGGTGTAAATGCAATCCTTTATATCATAACGAAATACTCTTGGAAAAAACCTATAAAAAGAGTGAAAAAGTAATTACTTCTACTTGTTTTTACTATGAGAAAAAGATGACAAGATAGTTAATGAGTGAGAATTCGTTCAATTACTTCAATAAGAAGTCTTATCATAAAGATTAGCGGTTTATATCACATTTCTCTGAATAAATTACGAGTGGTGTTACTTAGCAACCACCTACAATAAGTTGTGATGGTCTAAAAGTCAAACTGAATTCAAACTCAAGCTTACAGTGATGAAGTGAGGTTTAAATGTGACCTACTTAATGAGTAAAACGTGTACTCTGACAGATCTATACAAAGTCTTCTGATTGATGACCATTTGCTATTATCTTAAGCATATTTAGTTACCTATGGCCATTCAGTAGAAAATATCGCGTACCATCAGCCCCAACGGGTTGGTCTCTGACGAAATCTCAGCACGGATACATAGGGCTAGTTTCACATATGCCAGTTTACGCCGTCTCTGGCGTAGACGTGATATCCGACTATCGACCAAAGGGCGTGTGTACTGCTCAACAGTCCGCTCCGTCCTCCTTTATGGCTGTGAGACCTGGCCATTGAGAGTGGAAGACATGAAAAGATTAGCTGTCTTTGATCATAGGTGTCTGCGTTCTATCTCCCGTGTGAAGTGGTATAATAAGGTGAGCAATATTGAAGTTAGGCGTCGGTCGAGTGCTAGGTAAGGCGGGGAAATCAGTCGACGAGACTGTGAAATTACATCGACTGAGATGGTTAGGACATGTGTTACGTATGCCTAGTCATCGCCTTCCTCGACGGGCAATGTTAGCTGATATAGGGCCAGGCTGGAAAAGAGCTAGCGGTGGTCAAACGAAAACATGGCACCAGTCAATAAAATCTACAACAGTTAGTCTAAGCCACGTAGGAAGATGTAGACTTCCTGGTTGGGGGTCCTCGGGACGGTAAAAACCAATGGTTGGAAACAATTGGTGATATGGCTCAAAATCGTTCTCAATGACTGGCGCAGATGCATCTACTCCTTGTGACTTATGATTTCCAATGAAACTGTTTTGTTCTTCGTTATTACTATTCCTTTGTCTCACACCTCTGTTTACTGTCTCTAATATGCATTTCTCCTACTTTCTTCTCTCGCTTTGTGTGCTACATGGAGTGTGGCGACTTGAACTGCCGCACATATGTGCAAAGTTCTATGTCGAAAGCAGACAGACAGACATTGCGTAAACTGCCAGCAATTTTTTCTTACCACAATGTTTAGTAGTTGGAGGAAATCGACAGAAAGCCATGAGTCTATGTTTCCTGCTGGCGATATGTAAATGCAATGTCAGGAATGCGAATTCAAACAATTTTAAAACGGTGTTAGGAGCACGTCATAACTCTTGGTCTCAGGGTGGAAAAGAGCTAGTGGTGGTCAAACTAAAACATGGCTTCATCAGTCAATGAAATCCACATCATTAAGTTTAAGCCAGTCACGTAGGGAGGTGTAGACTTCCTGATTGGGGTCCTCGGGCCGGTAAAAATCAATGAAGGCTGGAGGCAATTGATGATGTGGCTCAAAACCGTTCTCAATGGCTGGTGAAGATGCATCCACTCCTTGTGATTTATAATATCCAATAAAACTATATTGTTCTTCGATATTACTATTCTTTTTGCCTTAAATCTATGTTTACTGTCTCTGTTTTGCATTTCTTTTTACTTTCTTCTCTGGCTTTGTGCGCTGAGTGAAGTGTGGCGACTGGAACTGCTGCACATCGGTGCAAAGTTCTATGTTGAAACCAGTCAGTCAGTCTTGGTCTCAAGCCCTTGATTTTCAAAAGACACAGCTGAACTTCATGCACAATTAAACATGATACAAATGTAGGTATGCTCTTAGAAAACAGCTGTGCTAGGACCACGTGACTGTTGGAAATCAAAAGCAAACATTTATGTAATTTGTATGAAATATATGATGATCACGTTTCAAAGATGCCAGAGACCAAATTGTCAACCAATGAGATTACAGGCAGAGTCCACATGACGCAAATGTGTTCAACTTTGTTTGATTCATATTAAGTGTACAGAAAACTTTTTGAAGTGTTTTTTGAAGAACTAGATCCAATAAATCAAGTACACAATTCACTAAAACACCATTTATATTCATCCACTTCGATTAGTCTCAATATAATACTAGATATTTTAAGAGTTATATGTTACATTTGCGTTAGTCATGGGTCTTAATGGATAATGCGATAGACAGCGGGCAGCGAGGAAACAGGCATAAAATGGACCCACACAAAAAAGAACTTGAAGGATCTGGACTTCGCCGATGATATTTGTCTGATTTCCCACAATCTGGAAGACATGCAAGTGAAAAGCAACAAGTTGGCAGAAGAAGCATCCAGAGGAGATAGGACTTCCTTCAGGTGAACATAGAGAAAACAGAGGTGATGAAGATTCCTGGCCAACAGCAACAACAACAGACAAAAGTCAGTCAGCATAAATAGGAGGAATCTGTTAGAAGAAACCTCCTTCACCTACCTACCTGGGAAGCATCGTTTCAACTACAGGCGGACGGAACTGATGAGGATATCATAGCGAGGATCGGGAAAGCAAGGCAAGCTTTCATTACTCTCAAGTCTGTGTGGAGGTCAACAGCACTCAGCAGGAACCGATTGTGCAACAAATATGCAAGAAGAAATGAAGGTGGATTGGTCATACTCTGAGAAAACAAATCATCAAGTGACATCACACGATAGGCCATCACTCGAGTGGAACCCGAATGGAAGTGGCGAGTTGTTCGTCGGTGTGAGGGTTACATGGAGGAGGTGATGTAAACAGGAGATGAAATCATGTCGGCAGACATGAAGGCAGGTGAAAACGTTGGCAGAGAACCGAACGCAATGGAGACGTGCAGCTGAAGCCCTATTTTCCTCTAGGAACTAAAGGAAACATTAATAATATAGTGGGTCTTAATCCATCCTTTTTTAGATTTGAAAAAGTTGTTACAGTCAATCAGATTAGATTTAACAAGATATTGAGGCTGGTGTGTAATCCCGATTTGGCCTAATTACCTGTTCTTATTCCTATTATTTGGTGAGTGGATTTCAGCCGTCTTATTTATTTGATATTTCTACATTTACTTTTACAATATTCAGTGTTTTTTTATACTTTTCTTTTTGGAAAGATTGTTCTGCATTAGTCATTAAATCTCTTGAATCCTCTTTCAGGTAACTGATTTCCTATAATCCGACCCACTAAAGTGTAATGTTAATTTCTTTTCAAAACATAAAATTGTAAGTCTTGATTTCCTTAGTTTAATGCCTTACCTTTCTATTTGAATCTTCATTCAGATCAATTAATGCGGACGACATCAATTAGCCAACATTTTGAACTTATAACTTGATGGGACTAATTAATGTGTTACAGTTTTAAAACTACATGTTTTAGACTCTAGAAAGCTGCCTTAAACACGTGAAACTCAGATGTGGCTTACAGACTAATACTTGCATTCTAAGGTAAGTTGGATTCCATTCAGTGAACAATCTTCCTGGGGTTTCTGAGTGACTGAGAGCGATTTTCAACTATGTCACCCACAGTCTCCAGCCACTGATCCTAAGAGTTTCGAATGCCTCAACCAGTCTTCATATTTCTACGTGACCCGAACCAACACTCAAAGACTTCATGGGTTGATACCACGTTTTGATTTGACTAACCCTAACTCTTTTTCAATCTAATCTTATATCATCTCACTGACAAAGCACAAAGCAAGAGAAGAGACCACAGAGATACACAAAAGAGAGATAATAAACAGAAGTGTAAGGGAAAGAGAAGAGTAATATGGAAGAACAGTAGATTTCCATTGTATATGACAAATCACAAAGAGTGAATGCATCTGCGCCATTGACAACGATGAGTTTGAGCCATATCACCGATTGTCTCCAGCCGCCATTGGTTCTTGTCATTCAGAAGACCCTAACCAGGAAATCTACACCACCCTACGTCGCTGGCTTAAACTGACTGTTGTGGACCTCATTGACTGATGAAGTCATGTTTTAGTTTGACCATCACTAGCTATTTTTCAACCCGATCCTAAATCAGCTAGCATTATCCATCGAGAAAGGCGATGGCTGGTGATGCGTAACACATGTCCTAACCATCGCATCTAAAATTACTCTATGAGAAGGGTTATAGTTTGATATGTGTAACAATCTCAGTATCAAAACTCTTTAATGCAGTGGGAATCCAACCTGGGGCCCAATAGTTGATCGCCAAGCCAAGCATATTTGTTTTCTTTCAGAAATGCCCCCCTTCAGTGTTATAGATAGATACTGACGCCCATAAAATGAAGAACTAAGCAAAACTAAAAGTGAATCTCGATTATCAGAGATTACAAATAGTGAAGTACAACATCCTGGCTTCATGCTATGGTACCTGTAGTCTAAACACAGTTTTAACATGATGCCCACACTACAATAGACGAACTGTATGGAAGTACTACTGTTATAAACTAATGGAACTGGCGTTTGTGTTTTTTCACTGATATAGTCGTATATGCTACATGATCCTCTTAAAGTAGTACATTTTTCCCTCTTATTTCGCTAACCTGGATAAATTATCGATTATCTAGATGACGATAACTAGAGTCAATGATGAAATTAAGAAACAGATTCTGAAACTATACTGGTGGTAAGGAAAACCCATAGATCACAATACATAGAAGCTAAAGAAACAAACCAAAAACACTTATAACTTTTAAAAATGGAAGTATTTGTAAATAAGTATAAATCAACTGATAAGTCCATCACACTTTTAATGAGCGACACCTGGGCCATGCAAAACATAAGAAGAATAAACTAATGTGCTACTACCATGTGAGCAACAACGAAGACATTCTGGGCAGCCACGAAAAATTTTGGACGCAACTCGGGATGTAGGACATGTTTAACCGAAGTTGTTAATGCGTTTCACTGCGCCCAAATATTTTGGAAACTGACCATATTTATATGGTATCTTATGATTCCTATGTATAAATATATATTTATACTGTCTCCCTAATTTTAAAAGAAATAAGTCCAAAACTTTCGAAGCAACAGAAACAAACGTACAAATTCGAGCATTACCCAAAGCGTTCGCAGCGCACGCGAGGATTTCGATGGTCAGGTGTAGTCACATAGACGTATCAAAATACACACAAGATTGACTTGATGGTACATTTTCTACATAAATGACTTTGCATTCATACGTTTGAAGTGCATTATTTCACCATCTCTTTTAATTGTTAGATTATCTGAAGCCGACTCAGTCACATTAATATTCGAGTATTTTATTTTTGGACTAATTTAAAACAAATAATAAGAACCTTATGTAGTGACACTTAACAATATATAACCGTGAAAATGCATAAAAACCATCCGGAAAGCACTCAGCTGCATCATAAACAGGTATTAGTGTCATACTATATAATTCGCACCTGTATCTTGGTGTTTATACAATTATAACGTTCTGCTTTATTGAATAAAATAAAGTGAAACAACGTAATGAAATTAGAACGACTAATAATCGGAAGGTCCACCCACCAAAGTGAAATATTTAAAAGTGCGACAACCTTAGCACTAAACAGTACAATGAATTTGAAGAATGATAACCTAGAAAACTCTGAAATCTCAAAACGAATGAGCCCACTGTCAGCTTGTATTAAAATTGAAAATTTGTTCAAATTTAACTGTTTTTATACATAAATCAGTGCGTGCAACTTTTTTTCTTCCTTCACGTTCCCCAGTGGAACATAGGGCTTCAAGCTAGTGGCTTGAAGTTTCTGTAGCAGTGTTTATTTCACAGGATGGGGTTGCTAGCCTCATGCCCAACCTTTCCTCTTCACCAGCATTGTTTCTGGCTTAGCGAGGTAAAGGAGTGCGTCAGCCGGGGTTCGAACCCCGGACCATGCGCATGGTCGGCGAGCGTCCTAACCGCTATGCCACCGACGAGTTGGAGAAAATTCACAAATTTCAGATTTTTGCTCGGTGGTATGAATTGTGGAGCCTATATTAATCCTCTGCTTAAAACAGTCCGTATTTGAGCATTGCTCCCTTGAATAGTGAGTCTACTTAAGGCTCATATACCATTTCTTTGTGGATTTGGTTCTGAGGGTTAATGACTCAATACCCCATAGCGACGCTGCACTTCCTTGCTTTGTTTTCTCTGCAACCGTTTCCTATTAGCTTATTTGATCTAATGAGAAAGAAGGGAGATTCTGGGTAATATTCATGGTCATTCCCTGAGACTTCTCATATCATGATCAGACTCAGTCTTACAAGTTGAAGATGAAAACTCCACGTCTCGAGTAATAATGTACTGAATGAGATATCCCAAATATTTGCAGAATAGTAGAGGCTGCAATGTAAATCAAACCTGAAACGTTATTCGGAAACACTGAAAATAAGCTGAGATACCTGAAACGTCCATGAAATCGAAAGGCGTTAATGAAATGCATTTGTGAGTATTAACCATTTAATGAATCACAGCCCTGAAGAATTGTGATGGTGTCACTTAATTTCAGATTCTGCAGGCTGAATTTTTAGCATCGTGCTTGAGGGCCTGGCAGTAGCCAACAACGCCTACCATAGAACAATAGCACGGATTTTTCTGATCCATAGGTTGAAGCTTGTGGTGCTGCAGCATACCAAGCAGACTGACAGTTGAGAATCTTAGCGTACTGAATTACAGACATTGTGACCTGTAGTAATCACTCTTCAAGCATAAAACTCAGTCGCTCACTCAGGCAAACCTATGATAACATTCACCTCCGCTTCTCTAACATATGCTTTACGAGTTGACTGCAACAATATTCGCGAATCTACTCGGCGTCAGAAGCTGTCTACGCCACTATTTACACTTCCAAACATGTACTTTTTCTTATATCCATGGCTTCTAATGCTAAGAAAGTGTCATGGAGTTCATTTCGAGTGCATGGTTATCAATAAATTAATCCCTGAATGTTTTTTCCATGACCAAATATTCTATCCTTTTCAAATTCGGATTTTTCCTTCGTAATACCCTAATCCCATTTGTTCGGTCGTATTTTTTCGGCATTTCCATATTGCTCATCGAAAATAGTGCCCGCAGTCAAGGATGCCTCATCTAAGCTGTAGATAAAAATCGAAATCTCCTTAGCTAGTATCACGACAGGAGTGCCCAACCTTACGAGATTGGTACGTTTAGCAGTTGTGTCCATAATATACATCGTATGACCTTCGTTTGCCTCAGTAATGCAAGTCAGTACTAGATATTTTACGATGTTCTGCCAGTCTTAAGTGTTACAACAATATGCAAAGAAAGTAACGTCCAATAACAGTTGGTTATGTATACTCGATGTGTAGTGATACGGCCTTTAAGACTTGAGGTGATTGTCAAGTTCTGTATCTTAACAAAAGCAAACACAGTATTTAGTTGAAAAATTTTCAACTGAATACTGCTGTCTTTAAACGTTTTATTTAATGAGCCCATATACAGATAATCAGTGCACTCATTACATGAGAATAAATTCTGAGAACTGGTTGCTGTAATTTGGGTAATGATTCTTGTCACATATCTCTGTAGATTTAATTCCCTAGACTTTCAATCTGTGTTAATAACATGGATGAAGAAGAAAGTAACTTCATTATTTGGCATACGGGAAATAAATTTCTCTGTTAATTATAAACTACCCTATTACTCCAGTGCACTGCATTTATCGATTGTCTTTATCAGAGGAAACTGGGTTTTCTTTTAGGAAACCAGGTAGTTTGGCTGCTCGCATGATTTTCAATTTGTCTTAAGTTGGATTCAACTAGATATGATGCTCATGATTGATGTGTGGTGAGAGATGGCTGCTAGCCAAATTGGTAGACAGTAATTGACGTCAATGTTTATGTCTCAAATATTAGTCATGTGAAAACAAGGTCAAAGATGGACAGCAGACTTTGCGTAAGTGGATACAGTTAGCACATAGATGATCTGACACAGCCACAAAGAGATGTAAGGTTAACTTTCTGTGAGAAACAACCAATCAAAAGACCGTTTTTTCTACTAACAATAATCTACAATAATGTACATTAAAATCTATAAATATGTGTTGATTTTCCTAATAAATGATCTGTTGCCTGACTCTTGCCTTCTGTCGTTATAGTTGGTGTCGCTGGCTCCGAACAATGAAGATCCCATGGCCAACTACGTTTGAAGAAGGAGACATACGGAGCTTCTTACGTGACTTCGAGGTCGTTGCTGAGTTGGTGGGCGTCAAAGAGCAGGCGGCGAAGGCGGTTGTGCTGGGGACGCTGTTGAGAGGCCGAGCGAAGGCTGCAAATGATAGCGTAGAGAGGTCAGATGGCACAGCGTCTTGGAAGACATTGGTTCACATTGGTGTCGCAGTTCGACAGTCCAACAGACAGACAGCTTGCAATGCGGCAGTTCCATTCAACGAAACCCGGACTTGATGGAGATCTGTCAGTGTTGGCGGTGAGATTGACGAATCTACTTCGACGCGCGCTTCGTACTTTGGATGAAGAATGAGAGGCGCAGTCTCTGAGTTCCCAGCTCACCGAGAGTGTTCCAGACCACATTTCTCAACAAGTACGACTGGTTAACGCTACGCAGCCGATGGATATTAATGATCTGGCGAAGGTGGCCAGACAGCTGCTGAGCACAACTGTAGCTACCATAGGGCAACCAAAACCAAACGAATTCGAGCAGAAAATTGAAGCGTTGCAGCGGGAATTGGTGGCGTTAAAGTTGGGTGACAGGAAAGACGAGTGTTTTGAATGCGGTAAGCCTGGACACTTGAGGAGATACTGCCCAGAAAGGTGAAAAAGGAAGAGTTTCAGACGGTATAATACGTGTTCTTTCTCTCGTATAAAACTAGGTGTGGTGGGGGCTATCGAGAAAGGGGCTGTGTATTCGAAGTTGCGAGTGAATGATCAAGAAGTAGTATGTTTAGTAGATACGGGGGCGGCTGTGTCCCTCATAGATAAGAACTTATGTACGAGTGTTAGTCCGTGTTCATTGACAGTACAAAGGGTAGGTGGGCACGTATTACGTATCGCGGGTAGATCGAACTATACGGTCGTGGTTGGCAGCTACGAGGTGACCTTCCCCTTCATTGTTGTGCCCGAATTACGACGGACGATACTTGGCGCGCATTTTCTGCGGGAGATTGGTGCGATAATCGACACGCAAGCGAAGGTTGTGATCACGAAATACGGACGTATCAGCATGTATGAGACCAGCGAGATAGCAGCGGTTAAGCTGTCGAAGGTACACAATATGAGAGTTAATTAACAAATAGGATCATCTGTGTACTGGAGATGGAGACCCATACGGTTATTCCGTTAACTGGTCCGAAAGTAACGTCATTTACCAGGCGAAGAGTTCCATGTCATTTGGAAAGTGAAGTTGCGCGACAAGTGCGAGAGATGCTAAAAGATGATATTATTGAAGAAGCTGATAGCCCGTACAACTCTCCAGTGCTGTTAGTAAAAAAGGCGAATGGGAAGTATAGATTCTGCGTTGATTTTCGACAGTTAAACATTATGACAGAATTAAGACCATGTGCCATGCCAACACTAGTAGAAACTTTAGATCGCCTACAAGGCGCAAATTTGTTTTCGGTTCTCGATCTTTGCTCAGGATACTGGCAGATACCGATAAAGCCAGGTGATAGAGATAAGACGGCATTCATCGTGGGTCAGACACAATATCGATTTAAACGCATGCCGTTTGTACTAGCAGGTGCACCGTTTACATTCAGACGACTGATGACGCTATTACTTAAGAACTTGAAAAACGTGGAGGTGTACAGTGATGATCTCGTAATATATAGTCAAAACGAAAACGATCATCTGAACCGTGTGGAAGCCATGCTGCGACGCATCGAAGAGTTTGGACTGCGCGTCAACAAAACCAAGCCTCAGATAGCCGAAAAGAATGTGACTCTTTTGGGGACATAAAGTGGGAATTGGTGAGATTAAACCACTACCGGAGAATTCAAAGAGAAAATTGAGACAATTCTTAGGTAGAGCAGCGTTTTATGGTCGCTTCGTGAAGAACTTCAATGAGATAGCGGCCCCTCTGTACAGGCTACTAGGTGAACCGAAGTTTGTTTGGTCGGAGGAATCGCAGAAGACATTCGACAGGGTTAAACAGCTGCTCGACCACCAACAAATGACACTAAAGCTACCTGTACCTGGAAGACAGTTCACAGTGTGCACAGATGCCAGTGACTACGCCATTGGTGTGGTCCCAAGACAGGGAGAGGGAATCGTTGAGTATGCCAGTCGGGTTTCGACACACACAGGGAGAAAGTATTCAACGATAGAGAAAGAATTTTTAGCGATGGTATGGACAGTCGACAAATGGAGACCTTATTTACTCGGCCGGCGGTTCCACATCGAAACGGATCATAAGCCGCTACAGTTTTTGAAGACAGCGAGAGACGCACGAGGGAAATTGTCACAGACAGAGAGATCGACTAAGAGTGAATGGCTACGGGACTCTGACCTGGCGAGAGAACGACGGAAGCTGGCTAGCCGTCATACCTCAATCGTCGCGCCACGACATGATAGAAGAATGCCACCAGCTAGCACATACCGGAGTGGCCAGAACAACCGACCTCTTGAGACAAAGTATGTACTGGCCAGGTATGAGAGAAGACGTAGAAAGATATGTACTTGGATGTCCACGGTGCCAGCTAATGAAAGGCGACCGGTGCATGCGACCACCACTTCAGTTGATTCCAGTTACGGTGATAGGTGACTTGTGGTCCGTAGATGTTATGGGTCCATTTCCTCAGACATCCAATGGTAATCAGTACCTCTTGGTGATGACGGAACACGCGACACGATGGGTCGACGCCATAGCAATCCCAGACCAACGCGCAAGGACCGTGACAGATGCAGTAGCCAGACACATCGTTGCAGACCATGGCGTACCGAAGGCAATACTGACAGACCAAGGTCCCTGTTTCGAAAGTGAAGAATTTACTTCCCGTTTGCAACAGCTGGGCATCAAGAGGATCCGAACGACCCTTTACCATCCACAAACGAATGGCCTGATAGAGAGAAACAACCGTACGCTGAAGCAGTGGCTGGCCTCGAAGGGTGGTAACTGGGAAACGGAGCTGCCACTGATTCTACTAACACATCGTGCCACCACCCAGGAAACAACGAAAAATTCACCCTTTCAACTGATGTATGGTAGAAAACCACGATTACCGATACACAACGAAACCTGGCCCCTTCACAGAAAGTGGAGTACGACGAAATTAAAAGCAGAAAAAGAAGCCGTCAAGAATGTAATGCAGAAGCAGAGGAGGGATGTCGCTAAGTCTCAGCTGAGAGAAAAGACTCAGTGCATCACCCTCTCAGTCGGGGACCAAGTGAAGTGTAGAGACAGAAGATATGCTGTCGGATGCGGGCCAGGTTCACGCAAACTCCTTCCAAAGTGGGAAGGACCATACACAGTCACAAAAAGACGGGGTCAAGTATGTACCATAAGAAGAGGTGACAAACAAAAGCGAGTTAACGCCAGTCAGATCCAACGATGGGTGCATTGGGACAAGCCGGTCTGTAACAATCATCAACGAGAGAACGCATCACCCAGAAGGTTGGAACGCCTGCGCGCGAAGCTGTTTGGCGGGCGGACGAGTGTGGTGAGAGCTAGCTGCTAGCCAAATTGGTAGACAGTAATTTACGTCAATGTTTATGTCTCAAATATTAGTCATGTGAAAACAAGGTCAAAGATGGACAGCAGACTTTGCGTAGGTGGATACAGTTAGCACATAGATGATCTGACACAGCCACAAAGAGATGCAAGGTTAACTTTCTGTGAGAAACAACCAATCAAAAGACTGTATTTTCTACTAACAATAATCTACAATAATGTACATTGAAATCTATAACTATGTGTTGATTTTCCTTAATAAATGATCTGTTGCCTGACTCTTGCCTTCTGTCGTTACAGATATGCAACTATCAGTCCTGCTTGACCTGAGCGCTAGCCACACTACCTGCTGACTCTTTGGCCCAGCCCACCTAGCCTGGTGGCCATGCTGCTCTTAAACCGCCCAAACTAACAAAGGAATACAGCACCTACGCGGCTGCTGAAAGGTTTTTTTATTGATGATGATTTGAAGAGAATGTACACATAGATAACGACACCACGACGAAAATGCTGGGCTACTGTCTCCCTAAAATTATATTGACCACCATGTCTTTCACCCCACAAGGACAAACAGACTGATCGTTGAGGGTGAGACATCAGAGATTCATTCGAGTTGGCGAACTTATCTGATCCCCTAAAATCCCGGCCCACTTATACTATTGCCACCTAATTATGCATTATAACACTTCGGCCAACGATTTAAATGCTTTTTATCAGCCAGTGATATCAAAACTCAAAAATCTTACTATGTAGCATATTCGTCTGATTATCTACGTCCTCCCCAACTAAATATATGCTCGGTGACTCACCGTTAGAATGTCCCTTTATGGAGTTGTGGTGGTGTGATACAGACAATGGGTTCCAACAAAATATTATTCTCACATTAGGAATCATTGAATTAGTTGGTGTTTACGTCTGAATACTATTCCCACAGTTCAACACTGCATTAGTAACAGGATACTATATGTATTCGAACATTCTACTTCACGTCGTTTAATGTAAACCAAAATCACATGCTCAGTTATTGATTAAAGAATATAAACTGCATAGATACAAATAACGGTTTGATCACTTGAAAATGTACCTTGGCTTCTATGTCTTGTCTTCTGTTGTTACAGAGTGTCAAATAATATAGTCAACGCGGCTGAACGTTGGTTATTTCACCTTTAACGATCAGTCCGTTTTGAAATAATGGAGAAGACTTTCAGCTCATGTGTATGATTTCGGTTTAGCTGTGTTCCAGAAGGACTATGAAGGTTCTGCAATTAAATCAACCAGCTAAAAGGACACAACTAAACCAAGATCAGCTTGTTTATCTGTGCTGACTGAATCACATTGCAGACAACTGGACTTTCATTGTACAAGAGCGTGGTCTCTGCGCCTCGGTGTGATTGTGCATCCCCATATTCTCTTCACATAACCGCTGATAGAGACATCCTTTAGCAGCCGTATACATTTTATTCTCACTTTACCAATTGGATGTGTCAAAGATAGACTGACTACCATGCTGAGTCGACAAAAGCATGGGCAAGGAGATGTAGAAGGATAGATGACCGCACGAACTCAAGGGCGTTTTTTTCTAGTTGAACCTCGAAGTCATTCATGCAGCTTAACTAAGTGGCTTCCTAGAAATATAGCTTACTTTATTCAGTCCTTTTAACTTCTTTCGAATCTGCATTGGTATTATTTCACTTAATATTTATGTACGGGGTTCTAATTGGAAGTTGAGCACTCAGCACAACTCATGAATTATATTCACCAAAGAATTTACGACTTCCCAACGGCTTTCATTTCCACAATTAATGGCGCGAGCATATCCCTTGATGTCTATGGGCTCTGTCAGGCCCTGCTGTTTTCCCAGCCGGCTTCCACTATGGCATTCAAGACTCCTGCCTTCAGAGGAGTGCTGTTGATTTTCTTCATTTCCATATGCATGTGATATTTCTGGACAAGCTGCAGATGGCAATCGACTAAAGGGTCCTTGGAAGTGATCAGCTCGTTGCTTCCATTGTTTATTTTGGTGACTGGCTTTCTCATCATCTGCAGCCGAGCCCATGTGAATAAGAGGAATATAATAGGGCCAAGAACGCTACCTTGTATTACACCACTAGTTATCGGCTTTGGTTAAGAGAGCTGGTGGTTGATTTTCACTAACTGCTCTCTTTCTGTGGGAAAAGAATTTGTCCATATGAGAGGCTTTCCAGTTGTTCCGTAGGATTATGTTTTGTTAGGAGTATGATTTGTGGGACCTTTTTGAGGCTTTGCTAACGTCGAGAAATAATGCTGCCACTGAATGCCCATCATCCATGCATTGTGTAATGTAGTGAAAATAATCTAAATGATAAGTAATGCACTACCCTCTACTTAAGAAACCGCATTAGGATGGAGATAGTAAGTCATTTGAGAGCAAGTACTGAATGATTTGATTCTTTACTATCTTTTCCATTATACGTGAAACTACAGACCTGATGTTGATGGGGCTGTAGTTATCGAAACCAGCTATACGCCCTGTTTATGAATGGGTACAAAATAAGACTTCTTCCAGCAGGTAGGGTATGTCCCATCGCTTAGTGAAATTGGGTATAACTTGAGTAGGAGTAAATTCATGTCATTACCCCGGTCTTTCAGTAGAATGGAAGATATAGTGTCTAGACAGGGGAGTTACTAAGCCTAAGATTTGCGATAGCTTTATCGATCTCTTGTGTGGTGAAAAGTATGTCACCTAGACATTTGTCTGATGTATGTGGTAAATCCACGACCTGATCGTTCTCCAAGGTATGTAGTCTGGCAAAGAACCTGCTAAACAGTTCACATATCACCTTGGTATTCCCTTAAGCAATTTTGTTTAAGTATATTATTTTTGGATAGGCTGTTTCGGAGTTTTTTAACCTACTTTTGAAAAGTTTGGCTATTTCTCCTGGGTTATGCGGTGGCTGAATGGCCCACATTTCTTTGTTTCTGAGGCTTATATACTTTAACTCTTGAATTCTAGTGAAAAGGGACGTAATAGCAATTATTGATGATAAGTCATGTGCGTCAGTGGCACAGTGGTTAGGACTCTCGCCGACCATGCACATGGTCCGGGGTTCGATCCCCTGCCGACGCACACCCGATATCTATGGTCGGTCTGAATTTGGGCTACCGATATCCATGCTGAAAATTCCATACTTGTACTGAAAATACGGTGTGGAATCAAGCTGTAAATCAAAAATAAAAAATATCTGTAGCATTTTATTGAGTGCTTTCGTAGACTTCTCCTCAACGATGTCGGAATATAATCGCTTTGGGGGATGGTGAAATCTTTCAAATGACTTCATGAGTTGAGTTAATATTGTAATGAAAGTTGCTAATAATTGCCTCTAAGGACTCGTTCGAAAAGTACGAGTCCCAATTAGAGCATCTAATTAGATGCTGATGCAAGTTCCAGTCGTCATGTGTTCACAATCTTATAGGTGTCTGGTCAGCTTCACCTCTGCGTTTTGTTTCAGAACAGATGTTAAAAGAACACACTACTATTTTATGGTGACTACCTGGAAATTCATGTCCTACATGTACTGTAGATGGTGTTATGTTTTTCGTGAAAATAAGGTCAAGGATACTTATGGATCTAGTGGGTGAATTTATGTGTTTTGTCCACCCTCCTGTGACGATGGAATTCAGGTGATCATCATATCTTTGGGGTCCTCAGAGTGAAGACCATGATACTTCTGGCATGTTGAAATCACCTCCGATAATTTTATAACTGTAAGAAAGATTGGTTGTAACATTAAAAATATTGCTGAACATATTATCATATTCCATGCTGGATGAAGGGGATCGGTGCACACAACCCACAAGCATAGGTTTACTTCTGACAAATTTTAACTCAAACCAGATCAAGTCATTGAGTTGTGACAGAATTGGGTTACTGAACTGGGTTGCACACATGGGCTGTTCACAGTTAACTAGTGTTTCACCCCAGGGCCTGTCTCTCTGTCCCCGCAGAAAGGTGGTAGTTGTCCATTATTAGGCTGTCATTGGAGATTTTACTTGTGCACCAAGCTTCAGTGATCAAAAGCAATGGCGGTCTGGGTACAAAAGCTAATGTACTCAGTGCTGAGTGTTTGTTTAGAACTGATCTAGTATTTGCGAGGATAACATTACACTGGCTATATGGTTTCGGTTTGCTGACAACATCCTGATAAAATACCCCGTGACTGCCCTCTGTATACATGTTCTTAGACTCACTAACCACTATCTGTGAATCATAGGAAGACTTTAGGCAGGTTTGTGAGGTGGCAGTCAGGGGTTGTTTGTCGTTTGGATAGGGTATGCAATGAGAGACACCCGTGTGATAATTATATATTGGTATTTTAGAGATATTAGTATCCACGTTTGGTACCGACACTGTGTCAGCTATCTCCTGGGAAATATGCCTTGTCCTAGCTGTAGACTGTTCGCTATGCCAGCATGGAATTGATCCGATATCATGCGTGCTACATGCATGATGCCAGGTGTTTCTGTTAGCTAATGCTGGTGAAAATCTTGCCGGTAACGGCTAGTAAGGACAGTGTTATTGCGAAAGGTATACTCGATATGAGTCTTCGGTAATTTGTTGCTAGAATAGGAATGAAGTACTGGTATCTGTTTAGGGTAGTTATCAGACCATAAAGAGTTGTGTGCAGACATCGGCACATGCTCCCACTAAATACATAAGATGCATGAATGGGTTCTGTAGGTTTACTTGGCTTGCTGGATGTAGTCTGTAGCCTATGTTTAGGGACTTTCTATAACTTTCAGTCGACAGGACACTCAAAGGGGGCTAGCTAACGACGAGTTTGAGTAGTGGATAAGCAGAATAATACTGACTACCTCGCTGTATTGTTTGTCTAGAATTTAATTGGCCTTCCACCTGAAACCAATTAGGCCTACCTCCAGGAGACTTGTCTACCATAACTGGCTGTTTCTTGGAAAGATGGCTTAGAGGAGCTTGCATATCTACAACAACGATAGGCTTTCGTGTTCTGGGTTCAGAATTTAATTTATTTACTTCACTATCTCCTTTCTTGTGTTTAACTAGTTGATGGCGACTAACAAGCAGCCAGCACATACTATAAATGGCTCCTGTTGCTTAGACTCTTCTGGCACTTTAGTTTTCTTAATGGAAATGGGAAGTTTGTCATAACGCCTAGGGGACTTGCTAACATGGATAGCTACATTGGACTGGTACTTCACAGTGGATGGATTGTCGGACTAAAGAGTGACTGATTTATAAGGAGATGAGTGGAACATGATTGGGACAGGTTCTGATGTTTTCTGTCTCTTGATGTATGTCAGTGTACAAACGATGTATTTCAGCATTATGATTGGTGCCTTAAAAAATTCAGGAAACATACCTTCAAGTATGAGGTCATCCACCGTCCAAATACCAAGAGTGCAATGGCTGAACACAAGGTGGCTTACAGTTTATGAGGATTTGCGACCAAACAAAAATGCACAGCAGTCCAATGAACCATAAACAGTCTGATTCACACTAGAGGCAAAACGGTATATAAAGTACATCTTTAGTGTTCGAAGATGCAATATCAGAAGTAACGAACGCTGTAATCAAAAAAGAGGAGCATTTACTTCATGTTTCGCAGCCAGTTGGTGGTGTTGTGCCTTAAACTTTTCTCGTCACATAAAATATGTGTGCTAAATGAGTACTGTGGAGCTTTTGCACTTAGCTGTCCAGGCGTATACTCTTCTAATGTTGTTTCTAGTCCTACCCGGTGGGATAGATGTAAAGAGAGTTGTGTATAAGAGGATGATCAACTGACCAACCTCTTTCATGAGCCCAAGTGTTTACCTATAGCATTGTATGCAAGTCACAGTGTGACAAAGTCCTCCTTAGTGGTCCAGGAAAGGTTGAGGGGGAACGATCAAGAAGAATCAGTAGAATACAAGAATTAACAAACTGTTGCGGTAGAGACTGACTGAGCGATACCAGATTGTATTAGCTTCTTTACGTGGAAGGAGTTGAACGAAATTTCGTCGTAGAAACTAACATGGTGTATGAAGACTGGAAGATATAAAAAATACCCTGTCTAGGATATTTAACACTCAACTTAGTTTCAACTTCACTGTCATCTATGATACTTAAACTATGTGAACAGACCAATTAATGTAAATTGTGCTTGCGTGTCTGAAAGTGAAAACAACAACCTGACATGTGGAGAGATTTAGCACAAGACCATTTGACAAGGTTCACCGACTAGTTTCTAGTAAAACGTAATTCATTTGGGAGGAATCGGGAAGACAAGTTACTGGCATGGAAACAGTCAGACCACCTGAATTCCGTTAAATAGTTTCCACATATTTCATGAGGTTTTGTACGATACAAAATTTTGGCTGTAGATAATATTTTATCTCTGTAATTGAAATGTTCAGTCTCTTTACCCCAAGACTGTCTTTCACTTCGTGAGACCTCTCTTTCTCTAGGTGAAGCTTTTGGTGTTGAGGCGACTGGAACAGCTCAGATCTTAAGAAGTGTCAATGTAGTTGGAGAATGAACGATCAATTCATAGTTGTATACTCAAAACCAACTCCATATTTTGGAGGGAGTCACCGATACTGCAGTCATCGCTCCATCGTACACTATTGGTTAGAAGGTTGAGAAATACTATCAGAAGTATTATTTTGATTAATTGTTATGACATTTAATCTTAGACTCTGTGTATAACAACCTTATGGTTGGTTCCATATTGGTGCAAGAATAAAGGATTCTCAAGTCACCAATCTGTGTTCTGTTTTTTCACGTTGGTTATTTCACGTTGTTGCTGAAGGTCTTCTAAGGACAGCGTTAAGTCCAGTGTAGTTAGACCTGGACATTGACAGGAAGAGTGTTCT
Organism: Trichobilharzia szidati; assembly: GCA_944472155.2. NCBI lineage: Eukaryota > Metazoa > Platyhelminthes > Trematoda > Strigeidida > Schistosomatidae > Trichobilharzia > Trichobilharzia szidati. The sequence continues at coordinate 186,885,764 of OX235271.1, read as the reverse complement.
TTTTGGACAACAAACATCAAGGCAGAGCTTGGGATAATATGCTACGTTTGTGACTTTGTCATGTATAACTTGTTCAGTAAATAAGTCCCGGTTGTATTGTTTAGCGTGCTCTTTAGATTCTGCATATTGTCCTGAGAGTAAGACATATGTTGAGGTTTCTAAACAAGG